>DF358511.1:0-38062 GCA_000787875.1 Solanum virginianum
TAACTGGTAGAAAGTGAGCCAATTTCATCATCCTATCAACCACCACCCAAAAGGAATCAAAACATTTCCTAGTCTTGGGCAACCCAACCACAAAATCCACAGTAATCACATCCCACTTCCAAGTGGGAATCTCTATTTCTTGGGTTAGGCCACCCGGCCTTTGATGTTCGTCTTTAACTTGTTGATAACTATGGCAACCGGAAATGAATTTGACAATGTCCCTCTTTATGCCTCCCAACCAATACACATCTCTCAAGTCTCTATACATTTTGGTGGAACCCGGGTGGATAGAATAAGGAGAATTATGGGCCTCATCAAGAATTTTCTCCCTTAAACCATCAATACAAGGCATACACAACCTACCTTGGTACCTAAGGGCACCATCTCTCCTTTGACAGAAAACCTCTACTTTGCCTCTTTCACCAAGGCTTTCAATTCAAGAAAGGAGGAGTCAAGATCTTGTTTTGCTATCACCTCATCAACCAAGGAAGATTTGGAACCATCAACAACAACAACACCATCACCCACTTCCTCCAATCTGACCCCCAACCTAGCCAATCTATGCACCTCTCTAGCGATTTCCTTATCAACACCATCAACATGAGTTAGGCTACCCACGGATACCCGACTCAAAGAATTCGCCACCACATTTGCCTTACCTAGATGATAATGCACACTCATGTCATAGTCTTTGAGAAATTCAAGCCACCTTCTTTGTCTAAAGTTGAGATCATTTTGAGTGAAGACATATTGAAGGCTCTTATGATTGGTGAAGATATCAACATACACCCCATACAAGTAATGATGCCAATCTTTAATGCAAACACAACGGCAGCCAACTCTAGATCATGGGTACGGTAGTTTCTTTTATGTACCTTGAGTTGTCTAGAAGCATAAGCTATGATCTTACCATTTTGCATTAGTACACAACCCAAACCAACTCTAGATGCATCACAATACACAACAAAACCCTCAACCCCATCCGATAGTAACAATATAGGAGCAGACACAAGCCTATCCTTCAATGTTTGGAAGTTTCTCTCACATATATTGGTCCACACAAACTTAACCTTTTTTAAGTCAATTTGTTCATAGGGGAAGAAATGGAGGAGAAACCATTCATAAATCTTCTATAGTGACCCGCAAGGCCCAAGAAGCTCCTAATAACTGACGGGGTCAATTTCTAATAACATCAGTTTTCTTATGATCCACTTTTATACCATCCCCCGATACCACATGACCTAAGAATGCAACTTCCTTCAACTAAAACTCACACTTGTCATATTTGGCATACAATTTCTCCTCCCTTAACCTTTGCAACTCAACCCTCAAATGACCCCTCCCTACTATGTGAATAGATCAATATATCATCAATAAAGACCACAACAAAGGAATCAATGTAAGGTTTGAAGACCTTATTTATTAGATCCATGAAAGTCAACCCAAAAGACATCATAACAAAGTCATAATGCCCATATCTAGTCCAGAAGGCCATTTTAGGAATATCACACTCCCTCACCCTCACTTGATGATACCCAGACCAAAGATTAATCTTAGAGAAGAAGCTAACACCTTGCAATTTGTCAAACAAGCCATCAATCCTTGGAAGAGGATATCTGTTCTTTATAGTGACCCTATTGAGTTGTCAGTAGTCAATACACATTTTAAGTTACCCATCTTTCTTTTTCACAAACAACACCGGAGCACCCCCAAGGTGATTGACTAGGTCTAATAAATCCCTTTTCCAATAAATCTTTTAATTGCTCCTTTAACTCCTTCAACTCTACTGGGGCCATACAGTAAGGGGAATGGAGATAGGTTGAGTGTCAGGAAGGAGGTCTATACCAAAATCTACCTCCCTCTCAGGAGGGACATCGGGAAGTTCATTTAGGAAGACATCAAGAAACTCATTTACAACTAGGCCTGACTCAATAGAAGTCACTTTAGACTCCACATCTTTAACCCTCATAGGATGATACAAACATCCTACGAAAATAAACTTATGGGCTTTAATGCATGAAATGAATCTACCCTTGACCACCACATCTTGAATTTCCCATTCAAGGACCGGTTCATTAGGAAATTGAAACTTGACCCTATGAGTTCTATAATCAATAGATGCATAGTTGGCATGCACCCAATCCATCCCAAGAATGACATCAAAATCTACCATGTCTAATTCAACAAGATCACAAGGCACCAACTTATGCAAAATGAAAATAGGATAACTTCTATAAACATTCCTAGTGACAATAGAGGTACCAATTGGAGTAGACACTTCATATGACTCATGCAATAACTTGGGGACAACATGGAACTTTTTAGCAACAAAAGGGTTAACAAAGCAAAGAGTGGCACCCGGACCAATCAAAGCATACACATCAAAGTCAAAGATTTTTGACATACCGATAACAACATCGGGGACCTCACCAATCCATTGCCTCTCATGTACTGCATAAAATTGGTTGTACCTTAGGGCACCACCTTGAGGACCTCCTCTACCTAATGGAACTGTATTTGCACCCTAGACCTTGCCACGATTTCTTGGACAATCTACCTTCTTGTGACCAAGCTCCCTACATTTGTAGCAAGCATTAGAACTCATCAAACATGGGCCTTTATGACCCCCTCCACATTAAGGACACATATCAATGGGAGCCATAACACTAATATCTTGAGGTCTAGGGAGATCATTGGCGAACCCCCTATTAGTAGCATGGTGAGACTCTTGGCCTTGATAGAACCGGCCGCCCCTTTTGAACTTACCCCCAAGATGGGCCATCTTGGCCTCATGCCCCCTTCTCTTCCTTAATTTTTCTTTCTCTATTTGCTCGGCATAGGTCATCAATCGAGACAAGTCCATGTCACTAATTAGCATAGTGGACCGGCATTGTTCACTTACCAAGTCGAAGACTCCCATCACAACCTTGTTCATCCTAGATCTAAGATCGGCCACCAAATGAGGAGCATACTTTGAAGGCTGATTAAACTTGAGGCCATACACCCTCACACTCATAGCACCTTGTTTCAAGTTCATAAGCTCCACCAACTTAGCTTTCCTAAGCTCAAGAGGGAAAAATTGGTTAAGGAAAGCCAATTTGAACTCCTCCCAAAGCACCACATTACCAACCCCCTTCTCAACCTTCCATTGATCATACCATACTTGGGATACCACTTTGAGTTGGTACGCCACCAACTCCGCCTTTTATTTCGGCCCAACACCCATGATATTCAAGATTTTGTAGACCTTATCAATGAATCTTGTAGGTCTTCATCCACTTTAACCCATAGAAAATCAGACGATTCATCCTCATGAAGTCTCTTACACTAGCTCCTGAGGTAGTACCATGAGGGTCTTGGGCCCCTTGATTGACTTGGTTGGCCACAATTTGGGCAAGCATCGTGAGAGCATCCCAGAGCTCATAGTTGTTAGATTGCTCCTCGGGAGTTTGGGACCTTCATCCTTGAGTGTTTGGCATAATCTAGCATAGCAAAGAATAATCGTTAGGGGAAAAAGCTTACCACAACTCTATAGCATAACTTAAAATATGAAGAAGGGAAATATTTCCTAAAAAGTCACATAGCCTCCAATTCATAGTCATGGCGCGCTTCATAACCATGAATAAGACTCTAATCGACATGGTGTGTTGGACTCCGAGGATCTATCAACCTAGTACTCTGATACCAAGTTTATCATGACCTAAGCTAAGGGCCTAGACATGACACAGTGCAAAGAAAACCCAAAAGGACCCCAAGCAAGCCTCTTAGAACATCATTACACATCCTTGGCCGTAGAAGCAATAGATACAATATAAAAGAATAAGAATAGGGGAAACAAGACTAGGGGAAAGCTTGCACAACATCATAATCAAGAGAAAAGAGATAAGCTCATATCATATACATCAAGAACAATAGATTCAAGGCTCTTAGGATAGATACATAACATGTCCAACAAACACCTCGATACATAGATAAGAATGGGGGACAAAAAAAAGTAACTGGGCTTACCCTCATGGTCAAAATAGACAATAAAGAAGAATATCTCAATACATAAAAGGAGAATCATAGACTAAGCTCCCTGGAATGAAGGACTCACCAACTAGCTTGTCTCAAAACATAAATGGAGAATCATAGGCTAAGGTCCCTGGAGTGGAGGACTCACTAACTAGCTTGTCTCAAAACATAAAAGGAGAATAATAGGCTAAGGTCCCCCGGAGTGGAGGACTTACCAACTAGCTTGAATAACACCAACTACCCACGTGGAGGAGGAGGATGATCAACTTGGCCATCAGTTCCTACATGGCGACTCATATAGGCATAGAGTATGTGTTAGTACATTTGAATGTACTAAGTATGTAGGATGCAATGTAAACAAGAATTGAGCATCATAATCAAAATGCATAACAATAGGCAATAGGCATACTTATAATAATAGGACATGTATTATCAATGCATAAGTCAGACATGCTGAAGTAATTCATGCTCATATAGAATATCATATGTGTAGAAGAGACCAAGCTAGATTTCCAAAGTACAAACCCTTTGGTATCCCTAGTATGTGAAGTACAAACCCCTCATCAAGGTTAGTGATGAAAGCACCCATCACCCTAGTATATGAGGTACAAACACCTCATCAAGGTTAGTGATAATAGCACCCATCACCCTAGTGTGTGAGGTACAAACCCCTCATCAAAGTTAGTGATAATAGCAGCCATCACCCTAGTGGTTGAGATGTTGGCCTCTCAACTAGGTCACCCGAATCGAGCATGGTCTAATGCAACACTTTATATAAAATATATCATATACATAAGCTCATTTCATCATCATGTAGTCAATCATATCATATCTCATGCTTTGGCCTTCAACTCCTCAAGAAACCACATCCAGACATTTTATTAAACACTTAGATGGGGTGTAATGCCAATATAAAACCATGTAATATAGGGATAAAATCATGCAAGAAAATCCATTGTAAAACCATCAATCAACATCTTGCAACACTCTCTAGAAATATACATCAAAACACCTCATCAAATCTTACAATAGGTTAAAGATTTATAGCTTAAAACTTAGCAAAATAGTCACAACTTTACATAGCTTTAACATAGTGTACAGTGAATTTCATAATAATTAATATCCATTTGTAAATTAATTTTAAATCATACAATTTGAGTACAAGGAGGCTTGGATATCACGGGTGAAAGGAACCCATGAAAGAAACCCGCATACCTTAGCTTAGAGATGAACTTGGTGAAGATTAGAGATAGTGACTTGAAGGTTGAAGAAGAACCTTGAAGGAAAACCTTAGCTTAGGATGAGGGTTTGGGACTTGAGTTTGCAGAGTGAAAATATGAATAAGTGTTTGAGTGAGTATTGGGAAATATTTTGGATGATATGAGGGTGAAATATTCCCCAAATGTACTGGAGCACGTTGCGAGGGCAACGTGGAAACACCACTGGAGTTTGCATTTTTGGAATTTCATAATTGCTAATCTTTCACTCTTAAATTGGGGTTAGACCCTTTTTCGCCTTGTTTGAACTCCCTAAACAAGAATATGAATTCAGATATTTGAAATAGAAAATAGATTTTGAGATAATGGAATTTAAAATTCTGGGCATCCCGAGGCACGTTTTCGGGCACTTCTTGGGGTCGTTTTAACCTTGGCAAGTAGATTTCCCTTCTCCCAGTGGAAGGAGTTCATTTCTCTTTTCCCAATGGAAGGAGTTCAAAGGATTCCAAGTAATACCTAGCTTGGTCTTGCATATCAATTATGGTCTTTTTCCACAAAAGTGTGATGCAACTAAGTTATGTTCTATCTTTTATACAAGTATTCATTAAAGCATTCACATGCATGTTATATTGACCTTATATTCTTGTGTATATAATTATACATCTTGTTTATAAAGCGTACTATCTATTATTGCATTGCATCCCACATGATAGTACTTTCAAAGTAATAATGTGTACCTTTTGCCTACATGATCTATGTAAAGACCGGAGCTCCTATTCATCCTCCTCTATGTGGCTTGCTTGGTTCGTGAAGATCATTAAGTGGTGAGTCTTTTATTCTATGGATAATATTCTATTTCTTTCTTGCTTATGACGAGTCACTATCGCTTTACTTTCTATATTGAGGGTGAGCTTGAGACATGTCTTAGCCCATGTCCTACTCATTTTTTAGAGGTATTGTTAGATACCTATACTATGTACCTATTATGATATGTTGAGCTTTTACGAAGATGTACGCTTTAGTCCCTACCCTATATGTGGTGAATTGAGCACTATGATCTGAAATGATAGACAATTGTACCCTATGAAACCTAACTAACTCATGAATATATAGCTTGACGTAATTCTAGGCACCATAAGTCATTTTAATCGATAAAAGGTAACCCAAATTTGTCATCCTATCAACAATAACCCAAATAGAGTCAAAGTTCTTTCTAGTCTTCGGCAAACTAATCATGAAATCCATATTGATCTCTTCCCACTTCCAAGTAGAAATTTCTATGTCTTTGATGTTTGTCTTTAACTTGTTGAAAATTGTGGCAACCGACTACAAACTTGGCAATATCCCTCTTCATACCACCCCACCAATACACCTCCCTCAAGTCTTTATATATCTTTGTGGAACCAGGGTGAATAGAATAGGATGTGTTATGTGCCTCCTTTAAAACCAAATCCTTAAACCCCTCAACATTAGGCATATATAGCCTACCTTGGTACCTAAGGACACCATCTCCTCCTTAGGAGAAAACCTCTACTTTACCACCCTTCACCAAAGCATTCAATTCTAGCAAGCGAGATCAAGGTCTTGTTTGGACTTCACCTCTTCAATCAAAAAAGATTTGGAGCCATTAAAAACCATCACACCACTGTTCTCTACTTCATCCAACCTCACTCTCAACCTACCCAACTGATGTTCATGCTCTAATAGTAAAGTGGTCGCTATCAACTATAAACCTAACCAGAGGCTAGGGTTGAATCCATAGGGAATACAGGATTTGACCAAATTGACTCACAAACAATCATTTCAAGTACCAATCAACTATATTCTTTAGAATTGGGGGGTTTGCAAATTGAAATGAAATAAATACAAAAACTATACTAATAATCACAAAGAGACAATCAATTTGAGGAGCAACTTGGGAATTGTGTTCCCCATGAATCACTAACTCAAATACCCCAGATAACATAACCCTAATTGAGATATTGCATACATGATAGTAACTTAGGTTCTTCCAGCCCTCTTGTAAAGGTGAAGGCCAAATTTCACCATGGCGCTTGGTCAGTAACCATGGTGTGCCAACTAACCGTTACCCATAGTCCCAGTCAACCTCTCATTGGTCAGGTTTGATTGATTAGACGAGAACATATCAATCGAATCTTGTCACCCAATTTTTTTTCCTATTCATTACTATCTTGGTCGGGATCATGGCACTAGGTAGAGTTTGATGTTGGCCACCACCAAACAACAAGCAATCTGAAGGAAAATGGATAAAACATGCAAATACTCAATCAAAAAAATGCAAATAATATGGGTTACTAGAAGCTAATTACTCATGGTTCCCACAACCCCAAGTTATGGGGGTTTAGCTAATCATAACTAGGGCAAAATCATAAACAATAAATATATTAAACATGGTTGAAAAATTACCCAAAGAAAATAAAGAACAAAAACCACCTTGATGTTGAAATCATAAGCTTGAAGAATGGATTTTGATTACAAGTGATTTCAGATTCCCAAATTGGGTCTTCAAAGTAAAATCCTAAGTATCTACAATAAACCCTAAAAAAAACTCTAAAAAATATTCTCTAGAATCTCTCAATCTGATCTGGTCGGTTCAATATAAATATAAAATCATCCATAAGGAAAAAGAAATACGATAAGAAAACCTTGGGATATCAAAAATAAGTGATCTGAATAATAGTCTCCTTTTTAAAACCCTAACTATTTATACTACTTACAAAAAGGACGTAAAAATAAATAAGAAAAGTTGGTCGGCAGTAGTTACGGTTCGTAAGTACTACTCGTAAGGTGACCTATGAGCCATAATCAGGCTTTCATAGTCAGCACTTGGCATTTTGGAATTGACTGCTACAATCTATACTACTAGTCATGGTCTGGTTTACGACTCGTATGCGCGGCTTTTATAGCTGACTTTAATTTCTCAGATTTTGATATTTGGAAGTTATTAATACTCCTTCAATGACTCAAAGCTTGGGCAACGACACGTAGTATATCTCATAGGTCTTCAAATTCAACAAAATCTGCTACTTTTCCTTAAAATTAGGCTAACCTGTATTTTTAGCAAAAACAAACATAAAACACATAAAGACCATAAAAATTCACACTAAGAACATGTAAAATTCCTTGTTTTAGGCATCAAACGTGTTGTATTTTGAAAGTACATCAACACCCTTAACTTAGAACTATTGTTTGTCCTTAAGCGACGACTCGATCTACATAGACAATAAGTAAGACATGGAAATCATTCTCATAGCATGTACTTCTCTTATTTTTAGTTCAGGTACCAAAACTAGCATTTTCAAAACCTGATTGGATGGGTACCAAGCAAACCAAGGCACATTGATGCATTTGACAATCCAACTATGACAAGCTAAGGAGTATCAGCAATTCACAATCACTATACAAGTGATATACTAACCATGCAGTGCAAATGCCCTCACAAAAAAGAAGTCCCTCTATTTCACTCAATAAGTAATCACAAAAGGTTGAGGGACTGTGCAAGCATACTCACTCTTGCAAATGAGATTCATACATGATAACCAATACCATAGGTTTGCCCATATACTCACACTTTGGACTATTGACTAGTTGGGTCAGGATCACTTTAGGACTTCATAGGCTTGTAAAGGAGACTCATGGGGCTTTGGTAAAGTACTTTAGGGAAATTAGTGACTAAAAGTCATCCTTGAACCATGTTTTGCAACATTTTCACCTTAATAACTCAACCATTTTCACTTTGTCCTCCCTAATTCTACACTTTCAAGCTTTTTCGGGTACTTTCTTTTCATCTTTCAGCTTGTGCCTTATTTTTGAACTCATTTTGCTATTCTTCTCATTCTAAGGAAACTTTTCTTCTTTTTCTCTCACCCGGTACATGATTTCCCATTCTTTATTTCATTTCCAGCCAATCACCTCATTTTTGCTGCTATACCACAACATTAGCCACCCTCAACTTAGACTTTTAGCCTGAGGTAAAGTACATAATATCGATTCCCTAACTAGGGCCACCTTTGGTAGCCACCCTTAACTTAGGCTTTTTGCCTCAATCAAGGTTCACATGTTCAAGGATAGATCAGGGCCAATACTAAAGTATTTCACTAGACAAAGTTAGGCTAACTAGGCATTAAGAAAGAAATAGTACATGCAAGGCTTAAACATTTGGAACAAAGGGTAAACTCTTTCATTTGGTGAGTCATTTAGGCAAAAGTGGACTAATTTAATGAACAACGGCCTAAGATCCCTTCCCAATCAACAAAATCATCAGTCCAACTCAGAGTAATAAGGCTAGTTCTGAATTAGTATACAATGCATGAGTATGACAAAATTAGCTCACACACACATGGCATTGCATACATACCCAACATAGACTCACAGGTCATGCTTGAAGCATCAACTTTCCTTTGCTTTATTAGAAAAAATATTGTCAAACCAATCACACACAAGATTGCAATAGTAAGCAACAATCCCAAAAATTTTGTGAGTACCTATTTTTCAACAAATTCAAAAAGATCATTCAAACGTATATACACGCCAAAAGAATTAATCGTCATATATCCACAAATTATCTACAACACCTAAAATATGTCGGTTCAATATAAATATAAAATCATCCATAAGGAAAAAGAAATACGATAAGAAAACCTTGGGATATCAAAAATAAGAAAGTTATGGACTAAAAGCTACTTAGACTTCACTCAAGTCCATAACTTCCCCACACCCCACCAAAAATGATACTTTGTCCTCAAAGTAGATATATATAATAAAACCAAACAAAAACATTTCATCCAAACAGTAATAAAAACCAAGTTATCCAAAAACAACAATAAAAACAAAGTATCCAAAAATAATATCAAGAACAAAGTATCCAAAAGTAAGCATAGGGGTTAAAAGTAACAAACATATGGTGTTCAGGTACCAGGATCAGTCTAGTCCTGGGGCTCTCTTTCTCTTGGGTGATTTGGGCTATAGCTGAACCTAATATACTAGCTCTATACAATCTCTGCTGCTCCCGAGCTTGCCTCTGTCTCCAAAGACTCTATCACCACAAGCTCCGTAATGGCCTCCTCTAGCTTCGCCTCCTCCTCAGCAGTCCTCTGTCTCTTCTGGGTCAAATCTGTATCATCATCCTCTAGAGGACTCTCTCAAGAGCACGTGGGCGATCCTCAAAAATATTGATTAGGTCCTCACCTATAGGTGCCACCTTCGGGGCTACGATCAAGGCTGCTAATGATGTCATTAAGTCGGCCTTGAACTTGGATAACTCATGTTGTATGGTAGCTATATCTGCAGGTCATGCTGTCTCAAGCCTTTTATGGTCCTTGGCCTCGAAAGCATCGACCTGAGCATCCACTGCGGCGATCCTCCAGTCCATAACTGAAAAAGTGAATGCCTTGGACCTCTCCTCTAAAGCCTGGACAGTTTGGCGAACCCATAGCTTGATCTGCTCTATTAACCTGGCTAGCTGGGCCTCTATCTTGGATAACCTGCAAACTATGGCATGAAATATAATAGCAGACACAATAGGAAAGTCTACATAAGGAACCTAAGAAGCAGATGGCTCTGGTGCAGGTGTAGCTGTGGAGGGAACCATCTTAATATCAACTGATATGGGTTGCTCTGATGGAGCTGGAGTGGAAGTAGTGGCAGCTAGAGTAGAGATCTCGGCAGATAGCTCATGAAGAAATGGCTCAGGGATAAGGGGAGGAGTTGCTCTCTAGAGGGCCACCGGATTCTCATCAACCTTGATGAGGCTGGGATCCATGGTGTGAAGAGCCTCAACATATGGATCAATATGGAGAGAGATGCATACCACAGCTTATATGCATAGCTTATGGATCAAAATAGGTAAAGGCATGGATGTATTCCTTCAAAATGCAGATTCGTAAATCTGCTCAGCCATCATATGGGCCCAATCAAGATCATAGCTAACCAAGATACTAGCTAGTAGAACTGCTTGCTCCAAGGTGATAACATTATTAATGTATGTGGGTTGGATGCGAGATCGGGTGATGGACCACCAAAATTTAGCGCAGGGGGGAAAGGTAGGACTTTACTGTGGGCTTGATATGTGTGGTGACCCATCAGGCTCGGCATCATACTCTACGATCTGGATCGCCACCCATCTCAGGAGTATGGTCCTCATGTCCATATTCTTCCCAATCGCAGCCCATCTCATCTTATCAATCCAGCTATCATACTCAGTTGTGGACTAAGGTGCTCTCTAAGTAGGCCCAAACTATACTCTACGGATGGTCTCCTCTGAAATGTTCACCCGCTTGCCTCAGACTAGGACCTCTCTCAATCAAGGCCTATTAATAGCTTTCTGTCCTTTGGAAAGATCTCTGAGAATAGTGGTTGCATACATTGCGTAAAACGCTCGGATGAGAAGAGGGGCATACTTTCCCAGCTTCTCTGTCAGCCACCAGAGCCCATGCCTATCTATCTCGATTGCTAACTCAAGAACATGGTTTAGCCCAGAATCAACTAATCTGGTCTCCTTGTAGAATGGTCACACGGGCTTCCTCTGGCCCTTAGGGTCCAACCCCTGCCGGTAGATAGCCTTCATACCCATGATTCCCCATTAGTGATGCAGTGGCTCAATAACAGAAATGGATGGGTCGACTGAGGATTCAGCTGCTCCTACATCCTGAGGTACCTCATCAGACTCAGGCCAATCCACGCTTGCCTCCTCATCAGACTGGGAGGCACTTTCAACTTCCAAGTGGTCTGTGCAATTTGAGCTCTAGTATGAGGCCTCTGAGCCTCAGGGTCAATCCGGACATTGGGCTCTTTAGTTGAGCCTTCAGAGCATTCCTTATTTGTATCTTGGTCCTCAGCCTCCTATGGAAGGCCTAGATTGCTGCATTTCTATTTTTTGGGGCCATTGTACCTGAAATTGACGTCACAACCCAACAATGAGCCCCAAGTTATCCAAACAAACCATAAACCAATAAAAGAACAACAAGGGCAAAAGCAATAAGAAAATAAACAACAAAATTCAACATTGCACCAGTTGCAAGTTGTAAATACAAGGCACGAGTACAATAGGGTGACCTATGAGTCATACTATAGCCTCATAGTCCACAGGTGCCCAGCATCAGTTCATACTAAACCCCAATATGAGGCTCAGTTATGACTCATAGTCATGACTAAGGGTCATAGATAGGCTCATATTGATTTTCAGTATCCAAATTAAATCATAAGGCAAGAGTACGAGACCTCACTATGGTTCATAGTGGACACTATGACCCATAGGTAGGTCTCGTATGGTGAATCTTAAGAAACCTTAGGTCACTTTTTTCCCCTACGAGGGGTACCTACGACCCGCAGGTCCTCCTGCGGGTCGTAGGATGCCCTCGTAGCAAGGGACATTAGGTACCTGAGGTCCCTATAACTTCACCAAATGAACCACAATCAACAACAACAGAGATCAAACAACATTTGAAGCACTTTTCGACAACAAACATCAAACATACCTATAACACCCCACAAACACTATAAGTATTTGTACTACACATATGAAACATGATATGGACTTTCAATTAGTGCTAATTTTAAAAGTGTTTGCATCTCGTGTTAAAGGGCATCGTGTGTATCTAAAGTTTGAGAAAGTTGCACGTATATATGTTTTGTATCGAGTTAGGGGGACTAAGACCCTAAACAAAGAAAAATAATTGAGGTGCTTGTAGGACTTACGGGCCACAATAAGTGAAGAAGAAAATCTGCTATTGGGCATCAAAGGCCCATCTGTTTGGAGCCCAATAGGGCCCAAGAGAAATGGATAAACCAGCTGCATAACTAGCTTATTATGTAAGGCTTAGATTGCCTTAGTAATTCGGCCAAGCTTTCCCTTTACAAAGGGGTTAAAGCGGCTCCCATAAGTCATATTAGTTTGAACACTTGGAAAAAAACAGATTACTCTCTAAGACTCTCTCAATGTTTTGCTGGTCATCCAAGCAGCTGCAAGGTACTTTAAGGGTTCTTGAAGAATCCCTACACAGGGGTATAATGATAAGGGTGCTTGTCTATATGTTTGATATGGTTTTCTTATAAAAAACAAGGGACTATCTTGGTTAGATACATGCTGAAATTTCTGGACAAAATTATGTTCCAAAAGTTGTTGTGTATTTTCCTTGTTTATATGATGAAGGTGCTGTTTCATTGCTTTTCCAATCCAAAACAGTAAGCTCTTATGTGATGTCGCAAATTTGTTGTTGGTTGAACTTGTGAACTGATGTATAGAAAGCTAGTGTTTCACGTCTTTCATGACTGATTTGGTATCTTGTTGAGACTGTTTGAAGGCTAATACTATGTATAAAATATATTGGAAATAGTTTGGTTTACGTTGGGATAGGTTTGGGCTCAACGATGTACATAATGTGTAGATGTTAATGTACATTAGGAAATACAATTAAAGGCAAAACAGTGGGAAAATACACTCGGGATTGTAGTTGCACGCTTGCTGTCCGGGTATTGTTTCTATGTGAGATTGGGTTTCTAAGATGTGTCTATTGGCTTCTAATGCTAGTTTTATTACTTTTCATGTTGTAGCTGAATATTGTAAGGAAGGGAAGGTTATCCCAAGGTAATAGTGAGGTGGTACAGCGAGGTATGTAAGGCTATTTGATTTCCTTTCACTTCGCATGAAACATAGATACATAGTTGCTTTCAAAGCTACATACATACAAAGTTAGCTTCATAGCTACATACATATGTGGATACCAACTTACATGGATTCTTGTTCCCAAATAAAGTCTACAAGCTGTTTCCTCTCTTATGCATTCCATTGTTAGTGTAACGTACTCCTTTCATTGTCATATGGTATTGTATGGTTATCTATATGTTATATGCTGCCTACACAGTTCCAAAGCTCCAATAATCTCACCACCAAAAGATCATCTTAAAGGTAATTGAAAGGTAAAGAATAATGCTTATGGATAGGTGGTAGCCCAAAGGGGTGGAAGTCACGTAGCTAGGGAAGATCCTATCACGGGGGGTAGCCCGAGGGGGCTAAGGAAGAGCCTAGCCAGGGACAAACCCGATACAGTTACCCCTGATTAGCAGGGTCTTTTACAGTATGCTGTGCATAGATTATACAGATGTTACAGTAAAGGTAAAGTGATGTAAAGAATGTAAAGTACATGATCCCACAGTATAATCAGAAGTACATTATCTCATACTAACGTCCCTTACGGGGCACCTGCATTTCATGCTACAGGTACAAGTGCTAATAGATCTCCCCAATAGGAGTACAAGGTATCCAGCTTTTGTCACCAAGCTCCAGGTTGTTTCGGAGCTTTGCATGTCTAGAGTTTATGTTTTTGTCTTGTATAGTTGGCTGAGGAGGGGCTTGTACCGACCCTTATCAGATACTTATCATTATTTAGAGGCTTTGTAGACTATGTAAATTAAAGTGTAGGCATGTTTTATATTCCCGACAGCGTGGCCCCAACGGCCTAGTCATACGTTTTTCCTTTTGGCTTGTTAGTGCTATTTACCTTTTTAAAGGCATACTGAAGGTGGAATTCATTATATTGCATATATAAAGAACATAGATATAGTTGGTTCTCCCGGGCCTTATCGGCAACGGGTGCCAGTCTGCCTTAACGGGATTTGGGGCGTGTCAATACCATTACTCCAGCATGTCACCTAATCAAAACTAAACCCAAAAGTTATTTCCATAACAAACAATTAACCATTCCCAACACATTCAAGAATTTCCAAAAATCATTAATCCCTGAACATTCAACACAATTACTTGCACACAATATTGAAGTTCATGGAATCAATTCTACAAGCACATGGGGAAATTCTCAAACCCTCATCTTCAATAAGATAAACATACCCCATTACAAAATTTCATCCCACCATGAATAAATCAGTTAATCAACCATAACATACTCATTTCAAATATATGATCGACAACAACATGGGTAAACATGGTCATCATAATCAAACAACAAGTGAAATTTCATAATTAGGGACAAACTCCGGGAATTCCAAATGACAACAACCCTAATTCTCATTCAATGCATAAATTTTCCCATGGGTACTCTCAATACTAATCTCAAACACACAATAATCCAAGAATTCTAAAAGATACTAAAGTTTGTGTGCAAAATTTAACCAAGAATCATACCTCTAGAGAAGATAATTTACGATTGAACAAAATGAGAAGAAGAAAAGAAATTTGAAACCCTAGGTACTGAGCTTCGCTAGAAAATTTACCAGAAAATAACGTGGGTACGCCAAAAAGTTGATCAAAAGAGTAGAGGAAATGTTTTGGGAATGAAATTCATGTGTTAGGTTTTGGAAATTGGGGTCAAAATGAATTTTGACCCCTTATATAACAATCGGACTGACTTTACAAATTTTGTGAGTCTGGTCTATGAAACATCAACTACGAGCCGTAGGTCTAACTATGACCTATAGGTCATGGTTTCGTAGGTCACTCAACACTTAGAAAAATTTTGAAATCATACTCGGGCACCAAGAACCCCATTTACGACTTGTAGCTTGGACTACGAGTAATAAAGTTGGCTCGTAGTGGGAGTACCAAATTTAAGATCATCATTTTTACCCTCTACAAGGCATGACTACAAGTCATAGGGCGCACTACAGCTCGTATGCCTGGTCATAAAGGCTTTTTCAAATGTTATTTTCTTCAAACTTTCAACACTTGCTTAACCTTTATGTTGCCTCCAAATAAGCATCTTGTTTAATGTTGTGGCTCGACTTAGTCATCATCAATCATCAGAATTCCTCAACCACACCTCACTTTTGAGCTCATCCGGGTGCTTCATTGCCTAGCAAATATAAAAAATAATATCTGCAACGTTGATCGAACCAGAGTTGACTGGAATCCATGTCTACCAATGCTCTCTTAGTGGCCAAGAATGGCCTCCCCAGAATAATAGAGACCTCAAAGTCAACCTCACAGTCAAGAATCACGAAACCTGCTGGAAAGATAAACTTATCAACTTTGACCAACACATCAAAGAGAATTTTCTCCGGCTTCTTGATTGTTCTATCCGTCATGAGTAACTGCATTCTTGTGGGAGTAGGCACACTAAGACCAAGCTTTTTGAAAATGGCAAGAGGCATCAAATTTATACTTGCTCTTATATCACATAATACCCTTACGAACTTTACATCGCCGATGGTACACGGAATGGTGAATGCACTAGGATATTCCCTCTTTTGGACTAGGCATTTGGTCATACTAGCACTACATTGTTGGAGCTCTTGCGAAAACTCTAGGCTTACCATGCACTTTTTCATCACCAAATCCTTCACGTACTTAGCTTACCCAAGTATCTTCTCCAATGCTTCTAGAAGGATAATGTTAATGGACAATTGCTTCAATATGAAAAGGAAATATTTGAATTTACCATCCTCCTCTTTTTTCTTGAATCTGTAAGGAAAAGGTGGAGGAGGTTTTATGATCATCTTTGCCTCTTCTTGCTCTTTCACTTTTTTACTTTGCATCCCATTGCTTTCCAAACCTTCTTTCTCAACCTCAACCATGTCATCAATACCCTTCTCACAAGTTTCACCGTCAACCACCAGCATTTGGGGGTCTATGGTGCTTTTCCTACTTCTCGTCATGATCGCCATATAATGTCTATCATTCTTTGGATTTTGAATAATATTACTTGGTAAAGTGCCCTTTTGGTGTTGGTTCAATTGAGAAGACACTTGCCCAAATTATTGCTCCAATTGTTTGATGGCCATTGAATGAGACTCTATCTTTTGATTGATACTTAAAATATCTGACTTAATCACTTTTAAAGTCTTGTCTTGATGGTTGGCCTTCTTCAATAATTTGTCAAATATTTTCTTAATCCTAGAACTACTAGACCCATCAACACGATTATGGGAAGTCACATAAGGACCATTCCTATATCCATCTCTTCGCCCCCACTCGGCCTCTGGTACTCTTTCTCTTTCATAATAACCACCATGGTTATCTTTGTGCGCACCTTCTCGATTATAGTTCCAACCATGATTTCTGGAACCTTGCCTCCAATAGTCTGAGATGGACCCTTAGGCATTGTTTTGAAAACCCGCTGCTTGATTACTCACAAAATAAGCATCTTTAACAAAGAAGGATTCTTCATACATGGGCGCCTTTGGAGGTTGGTGAGTCACCGCATGAACACTTGCTTGGTTTTATTTCAACACTAAGTCTGTCACGACCCAAGCCTAGGGCCTAGACATTATATGGCAAATGAGGAACCCGAAGAGACCCAAAACAAGCCTCTTAACATATCATTACACATCCTTGGTCACGGAAGCAATAAAACAACAATAACTGAAAATAAAAAGGGAATATGGGGCTAAGAAACATCCTTGATGCCATTGAAACATAACAAGCCAATAGTATAGCATTAATAAATTATAAGGTTCCAACAATACCTCTATTACATAGATAGGAGCGAGGGCTAAGACAATCTTCGGGCTCACTCTTATAGTCATAAGTTTTCAACATAAAAAGAGTCGATACATAGCATAAATCAAGAGAAGTATGTCCTCAAAGTTGAGGACTCACCAACTTGCTTTGAGAGAAATCATACTAACCACGTGGAGGAGGAGGATGATCAAGTGGCGCTCCGGTTCCTACATGGTAACATCATGCTGGCATAGAGTATGTGTTAGGATAATTGAATGTTCTAAGTATGTAGGATGCAATGCAACAATAGATAGGCAACATAATCGAAATGCAAAAGTAGGCAATAGATGAGCATATAGCAATATGACATGCATGAATGATACTTGAAGTGAACATGCTTATATATAAGACATATTACATGTGAAGCAAGAGAGTATCATCATAGACCAAGAAAAATTAGTACTTGGAATCCAAGGTAGACTATCCCTTAGAAGTTATTGAGGAATCAACCTCTCAATTGGTTGACGGACATGACCACCCTCCGTCGGAAGTGATTGAGGTATCAACCCCTCAATTGGTTGATGGTTTACCACCCCCATCTAAGGAGATTGAGGTATCAACCCCTCGATTGTTTGATGGACATGACCACCCTACGCTGGAAGTGATTGAGGTATCAACCCCTCAATTGGTTGATAGTTTACCACCCCCATCCGAGGTGATTGATGTATCAACCCTTCAATTAGTTATTGTTAACTCACAACACTATAGATGCTTTTCATGAAACCAACACACATATATATTACTTTCATCATCATAAAGTCACTTAACTCATATGTCATGCTTTAGGCCTTCAACAACTCAAGAAACATAATCCAGACATCTTATCAAGCACTTGGTGGGTGTGCAATGCTAGTGTAAGATCATGCAATTCAAGAGTGAAATCATGCAAGAAAGTTCAATGTAAAACTACCCACCAGCACTTGGTAATACCCTCATGCAATATACATCATAATCCTTCATCAAATCTCAAGATAGATCAAAGATTCATAGCTCAAAACATGCTTAAACAGACACACTTTTATGAAACCCCAACATAGTTCATAGTCAAATTCATAATAAGTAAGACCCATAAGTAAATCAACTTAGAAACATGCAATTTATGTAAAAAAGAAGCTTGGGAACCATGGGTGAAAGGACCCAATGGTTGAAACCCAGATACCTTAGATTTTGAATTCTTGAAAATGAGTCGAGAAAGACATAAAGCTTGGAATGGGGTTTTGAAATCCAAAACTTGTTCTTGAGTTTTCTTGAATTTGAATGGGGGATCCGAAAATGATTTGGGGAAGTCTTAGAGAGATTAAGAGAAAGTATTTTGGCAATAGAATGATGAACTTAAGAGTTTGGGACCTTAAATGAGTATAAAAACGTAAATCTGGAGCTTAAAAAGGGTGTGAAAGGACCAAAATAACCCTTCCTAAAAAGCTGTCAAACGTCTGTTACGGGCCCCGTTATGACTTGTAAACAGTACTACGACCCCTAGGACCCCTCCCTTTACCCTGGGATCAATTTTAGGGTTTCTAGAAATTGCTACGAGCCCAAACTACGACTCGCACCCCGACTTACGACCCGTAAAAGTGGTCCCATAGTGCAACTCTGCACTGGCAGTCTTCAGTAAAATAGCCATAACGTTTGACTCCGAACTCTAAATCAGGTGAAACCAAGTGCGTCGAAAAGCTAACTCAGAGGTCTTTCATTGGACATGTCATATGTTATCTAGTTCCAAGTATGATAAAAGTTATGCTCATTTAAAGTTGACCCTTGCATAAACCAACACCCAAAACTCAAGTCATAAGAAAGCCTTGAACTCGTCTAAGTACTAGAACTCTCCCATGACCCTAACACACTCCCCACCTAAACAAATGAGGCTTGAAACATGGATATATAAGAGTATAGAGGTACTGGGTGTCACAATATCTCCCCCTTGGGAGCATTCATCCTCGAATGTCAAAAAACATACACAAGAAAAGTAATCATGAAGATTTTGGCCCAACATGGATACAACAAATGCACTTAAAAATTATTTTCAAAAAGTCTTAACATGAATATCAAAATCACCATCAACTTGTCAACATAAATATGAATGCATGCAAATGAGATAAAGGCCAAAACTAAAGACTTGAAATCAAATGGGGGAACTTAATTTTGTACATTAATCTTGAGTAGAGTGGAAGAGATATGGATATCGCTTTTGCATGTCCGCTGCGACTTCCCATGTGGAACTTTCAACTTGTTGGTTTCTCCAAAGAACCTTGACGGAAGCTACCTCCTTGTACCTCAACCTCATCACTTGCCTATCCAAGATTTCTACCGGAACCTCCTCATAAGTCAAATTATCTTCAACAACCCGCATAGAGTATGTGTTAGGATAATTGAAGCCTATCCAAGATTTCTACCGGAACCTCCTCATAAGTCAAATTATCTTCAACAACCCCCACAACATCAAGAGGCATAATAGCACTTGGGTCACCCAAACACGTCCTCAACATAGACACATGGAAGGTTGGATGAACCATATACATGTCATTGGGAAACTCCAACTCATAGGCCACCTTGCCAATCCTTCTCAATAATCTATAAGGACCCATGAATCATGGACCCAGTTTACCCTTTTTACTAAAATAAACCATACCCTTCATGGGTGAAACCTTCGAATAGACCCAATCACCAACTTTAAATTCAAGATCCCTACTCCTCACATCAGCATAAGACTTTTGTTGACTTTGGGCAGTTTTCAATCTTTCCCTAATCAACCTCACCTTCTCCATGGCCTTCATAACCAAGTCCGGACCTAGCAAGGCAATCTCTCCCACCTCAAACCATCCAATCGGGGATCTACAATGCCTTCCATAAAGGGCCTCAAAAGGAGTCATCCCAATGCTCGAATGATAACTATTATTATAAGCAAGCTTTATGAGTGGAATGTGATCATCCCAACTACTCTTAAACTCCAAAACACAAGCTTTAAGCATATCCTCAAGAGTTTAGATAGTTCTTTCGGCGTGTCAATCCGTTTGAGGGTGAAAGGCGGTGCTAAGCTTTACCTTGGTAGAAAGACCTCTTTGAAAGGACCTCCAAAAGTGAGAAGTGAATTAAGCACCACGATCTGAGATGATAGACAATGGCACCCCATGCAATCTAACCAAATCATGAATGTACAACTTAACATAATCTTCAGCTCCATATGTAGTTTTGACTGGTAGGAAATGAGCCGACTTCGTGAATCTACCATCCACAACCCAAATAAATCAAAACCCTTTCTAGTCTTAGGCAACCCAACCATAAAATCCATGTTAATTTCCTCCCACTTCCAAGTAGAAATCTCTATATTTTGGGTTAGGCCACCCGGCCTTTGATGTTTGGTTTTGACTTGTTGCCAATTATCGCAACCGGACACAAACTTAGCAATATCCCTCTTTATACCACCCCACAAAAACACTTCCCTCAAATCCCTATACATTTTTATAGAACCAGGGTGAAGAGAATAGAAACAATTATGAGCCTCATCAAGAATCCTCTCTCTCAAGTCATCCATACTAGGCACACACAACCTACCTTGGTACCTAAACCTCCACTTTGTTGTCTCTCACCAAGGCCTTCAATTCTAACAAAGAGGGCTCACGATCTTGCTTTGCTTTTACCTCATTAACCAAGGAAGATTTTGAACCATCAACAACCACAATACCACCATTATCAACCTCTTCCAACCTAACCTCCAATCTATCCAACCTATGAACCTCTCAAGCCACCTCCTTGCCCCCATCATCAACATGAGCTAGGTTACCCATAGACACAATACTAAAAGCATCTGCCACAATATTAGCCTTACTGGGATGATAATACACACTCATATCATAATCCTTAAGAAGCTCTAACCAATTTTGTTGCCTCAGGTTGAGATCTTTTTGAGTGAACACATATTGGAGACTATTATGATCAGTAAACACATCAACATGCACCCCATATAAATAAGGATGCCAAATTTTCAAAGCAAATACCATGGTGGTCAATTCAAGATCATGAGTAGGATAATTCTTTTCATGCACCTTGAGTTGACTAGAAGCATAGGCTATCACCTTACCATTTTGCATCAAAACACAACCCAAACCAATACAGGAGGCATCACAATACACAACAAACCCTTCCAACCCTTCTGGTAGAGACAAGATAGGAGCAGAGATAAGCTTATCATAAGGTTTGGAAACTCTTTTCACACTCATTAGTCCATAAAAACTTAGCCTTCTTTTTAGTCAACTTAGTCATAGGAGAAGCAATAAAAAAGAACCTATTCACAAACCTCTATTAGTAACCCGCTAAGCCCAAGAAACTTCTAACGTCCGATGGGTCAATGGTCTAGGCCAATTTCTAATCACATCCGTCTTTTTAGGATCCAAAAAATCAAAGAAGGGTTTAAAGACCCTATTCATAAGATCCATGAAAATAGTCGGTGCAATGGTCAACCCAAAAGACATAACCACAAATTCATAATGCCCATACCTAGTTCAAAAGGCCGTCTTGGGAATGTCACACTCCCTTACCTTCAATTGATGATACCCGAACCAAAGATCAATTTTAGAGAAGTGACTAGCCCCTTGATATTGGTCAAACAAATCATCAATCCTCGGTAGAGGATACTTATTCTTTATGGTGACCCAATTAAGTTGCCGGTAGTCAATGCACATTCTAAGAGTACCATTTTTCTTCTTCACAAACAACACAGGTGCATCCTAAGGTGATTGGCTTGGCCTAATAAAACCCTTCTCCAACAAATCTCTCAATTGCTCCTTCAACTTCTTTATTTTGACCACCACATCATAACTCTCACACTCAAGGATGGGTTCATTTAGGAATTAGAATTTGACCCTACGGGTTCTACAATCAATAGAGGCATAATATGCATGCAACCAATCCATCCCAAGAATAACATCAAAATCCACCATATCCAGCTTAACAAGATCACAAGGCAATATGTTATGCAATATGTAAACAGAATAATTTCTATAGACCTTTTTAGCAACAATAGATGCACCAATAGGAGTAGACACATCATAAGACTCACACAATAATTCAGGTCCAACATGAAACTTTTTGGCAATAAAAGGAGTAACAAAAAAAGGGTGGCACCTGATTCACATATCAAAATCAAAGACTTTTAACATATTGATGATGACATCAAGCACATCATCTACCCCTTGCCTCCCTTCAAAAGCATAAAATTAATTGTGCCTTAGGGCACTACCTTATTGGCTTCCTCTTCCTAAAGGAACCGCATTTGCACCCTGGCCTTGTGGATGGTCATCTCTACCCTTGTTGCTATTTCGTGGACGATCAATCATTTTGTGGCCTATCTCCCTACAGCCAAAACAAGCATTAGTATCCCTCAAGCATAGGTCACCATGACCCCTACCACACTTTGGACACATAGCATTAGGCCCCACACCACCATCACCTTGGGCACTTGGGTAGTCATTGGAAAATCTTCTATTAGGAGCATGAGAAGGCCCTTGGCCTTGATGAAACCGGCCACCCTTGGGAGTTTGGAACTTACCATCAAAATGGGCCCTCTTGTCCTCAATACCCCTTCTCTTTCTCAATTTCTTCCCCTCTAATTGTTCGACATAAGTCATCAACCAGCACAAATCCATGTCACTAATCAACATAGCTGCCCGGCACTCCTCATTCACCAAATCGGATACACCTATCATGAACTTATTTATTCTAGACCTTGGGTTGACAACCAAGTGTGGAGCATATTTTGAGAGTTGGTTGAACTTGAGGGCATATTCCCTCACACTCATAAATCCTTGCTTCAAATTCATGAACTCCATCATTTTGGCTTCCCTAAGCTCAAGAGGAAAGAACCGATTGAGAAAAGCTGCCTTAAACTCCTTCAATAGAACCACATTATTGTTCCCCTTCTCCTCCATCCATTGAATATACCATATTTAGACTACCCCTTGAGTTGGTAAGCTGCCAACTCTATCTTCTCTTTTGACCTCACACCCATGATAGACAACACTTTGTATACCTCATCAATAAACTCTTGCGGGTCCTCATCAACTTTAGATCCATTGAACTTCGATGGGTTCATCCTCATGGAATCCTCATGGAAAACCTCACCCTAGATGCTGGAGTAGGAGCATGAGGGGCTTGGGCCCCTTGGTTGACTTGGTTAGCCATGGCTTGAGCTAGCAAGGTGAGAGCATCCCGGAGCTCTCCATGAGCTAATTATTTCTCAGGTGTGCGGGCTCTTCTTCCTCTTGTGTTAGGCATGATCTAGCATAGCAAAGAATAATCGGTAAGGGGAAAGAAAGGCAACCTTTTTCAACGGCTCTTCTTCCTCTTGTGTTAGGCATGATCTAGCATAGCAAAGAATAATCGGTAAGGGGAAAATATTAACTTAACTTCTATAGATTGACATAGAGTAAGAAGAAGGGAAACATTTCCTAAAACGTCTCATAGCCTCTTATTCATAGTCGTGGTATACAACACAACCATAAATAAGACTCTAATCAATGCAATGTCTTAGATATTGAGGATCATTAACAACCTAGTGCTCTAGTACCAAGTTTCTCACCAACCAAGCCTAGGGCCTAAACATAACATAGCGAATGGGGAACCCGAAGGTACCCCAAATGAGCCTTTTAACATATCATTACATATTCTTGGTTGCGGAACTAATAAAATAACAATAAGAGAAAGTAAAAATACAATATGAGGCTAAGGGACATCTTTGATACCATAGAAACATAATAAGGCAATAGTATAGCATTAATACATCATAAGGTTCCAACAACACCTCTACTACATAGATAGGAGCGGGGGCCAAGACAATCTCCGGGCTCACCCTCATAGTCATATGTTTTCAATATAAAAAGAGTCAATACATAGCATAAATCAAGAGAAGTATGTCCTCAGAGTTGAGGACTCACCAACTTGCTTTGAGAGATATCGTACTAGCCACATGGAGGAGGAGAATGATCAAGTGGGGCTCCGGTTCTTACATGGTAACATCATGTAGACAAAGAGTATGCCTTAGTATGTTTGAATGTACTAAGTGTGTAGGATGCAATGCAACAATAAATAGGCAACATAATCGAAATACATAAGTAGGCACTATATGAGCATATAGCAATATGGCATGCATGAATGATGCTTGAAGTAGACATGCTTATATATAGAACATATTATATGTGAAGGAAGAGAGTAGCATCATAGACCAAGCAAACTTAGTACTTGGAATCTAAGGTAGACCACCCCTTAGAAGTGATAAAGGAATCAACCGCTTAACTGGTTGACGGGCATGACCACCTTCTATTGGAAGTGATTGAAGTATCAATCCGTCAATTAGTTAATGCCTTACCACCCCCATCTAAGGTGATTGAGGTGTCCACCCCTTAATTAGTTGATGGACATGACCATCCTCCACCAAAAGTGATTGAGGTATCAACCCCACAATTAGTTGATGGCTTACCACCTCCATCCGAGGTGATTGAGGTATAACCCCTCAATTGGTTATGGTCAACTCATAACACTATAGATGCTTTTCATGAAACCAACACACACACACATATATACACATACACACATACACACACACACACACACACACACACATATATCACTTTCATCATCCTAAAGTCACTTAACTCATATGACATATATTAGGCCTTCAACATCTCAAGAAACATAATCCGGACATTATAGCAAACACTTGGTGGGTGTGTAATGCTAGTGTAAGATCATGCAATTCAAGAGTGAAATCATGCAAGAAAATTCAATGTAAAATCACTCACCAATACTTGGTAATACCCTCATGCAATATACATCAAAACCCTTCATCAAATCTCAAGATAGAATACAGATTTGTAGCTCAAAACGTGCTTAAACAGTCATACTTTTATGAAACCCCAACATAGTTCATAATCAAATTCACAATAAGTAAGACCCATAAGTAAATCAACTTAGAAACATGTAATTTATGTAAAAAGGATGTTTGGACACCATAGGTGAAAGGATACAATGGTTGAAATCCACATACCTTAGATTTTGAATTCTTGAAAATGAGTTGAGAAAGACTTGAAGCTTGGATGGGGTTTTGAAATCCAAAACTTGTTCTTGAGTTTCCTTGAATTTGAATGAGGGATTTGAAAATGATTTGGGGAAGTCTTAGATGGTTTTAGAGAGAGTATTTTGGCAATAAAATGATGAACTTAAGAGTTTAAGAATGAGTATAAAAATGCCAATCTAGAGCTTAGAAAGGGTGGAAAAGGACCAAAATAACCCTTCAAAAAAAGATGTCAAACATCTGTTACGGGCCCCGTTACGACCCATAAATAGTACTACAACCCGTAGGACCCCTCCAATGACCCCTGAGCTTAATTAAGGAGTTTCTGGGTCTTTCTACAAGCCCAAACTATGACTCATACCCCGACTTATGACCCGTAATAATGGTCTCGTAGTGCAACTCTGCACTGGTAGTCTTTAGTAAAATGGCCATAACTTTTGACTCTGAATTCTAAATAAGGTGAAACCAAGTGCGTCGGAAAGCTAACTCAAAGGGCTTTCATTTGACATATCATGGATTGTCCAGTTCCAATAGTGCTAAAAGTTATACTTATTTAAAGTTGACCCTTGCATAAACCAACACCCAAAACTCAACTTATAGGGAAGCCTTGAACTCGTCTAATTACTAGAAGTCTCCCTAACACACTCCCCACCTAAACAAATGAGGCTTCAAACACAAATATATAAGAACATAGAGGTATGGGGTGTCACAAAGTCCATACTTGTGAGAAGTTAAGCGAGTTGTTGCATAATCTCCTCATTTATCTTAGCTTGCTCATTGTTGGTGTACACTGCACAAGAAGTTTTAGTTGCACCTCTCTCTCTCTCTTTGACCCCCATGCTCTATTTATTTTGACCACTTGCTCTATTCTTTCGATGATCCGTTTAAAAGGTTTATCAAGAAACGTGCCTCCCATAATGGTATAGGCACAAGCTTGATTATTCTAGTCAAGAGCCCGATAAAAGATCTCTATTAAGGCATCTTCAACAATTTTGTGATCCGGAACCATCCTCAAGCACTTAGTGAGCCATTCCCATGTTGTACTAATTGAATCACCAAGCAATTGCTCAAAATTGTTGATTTGATCTTTAAGTTTAAGTTTTTTAGACCTCGGAAAATACCTCTCAAAAAAGGCTCTTTGTAGCTCGGGTCAACTTGTGATCGAACTTTGTGGAAGTTTTGACAACCATATTGTTGCATTTCCAGTTAAAGATAGAGGGAACACTCTTAGACCAACTATATCCATTGAAAGATTTTGTATACCCATCACACTCTTGCAAATAAACGCAATATTATAGAGATGATCTATGTGGATCCTCCGAAGGTAGCTCCGTAAACAAACCACGATTTTGAAGCATTTGTAAGAGACCACTAGACACGGTGAACTTAGTGTCGGCCGGTAAAGGTTGCAATACTATCGCTCCTGTGACATCCATGGTGATAGGGTTCAACCTATATTGATTCAAACCATATGCATTTTTGTTAAAGTTCCTATGGTATGGCCTATTCTCCCTTTGAGGTGGGTTTTCCTCTCTACCCACATCTTCATCATGTTCACCAATAGCTTCATCAATCGCGATGTCCTCGTTTTCTTGAGTCATTCTTCTTATAATTCATGGATTTCTAAGTTCATTAGAACTAAGAAATTGCCTTGGCTCCTTGTTTTGGGCATATAAACCTAATAAGCCCTGCAATACAACCAAACAAGAAAAAACAAAAATAAAAGTAAAATATAGAAGAATCTAGAAATTAACACTTGAACTAACCACTAGTGAAATCATGTCAAAAACCTAGCTGTATTCCGCGACAAGGGCGCCATAAATTTTGATGTTCATGCTCCAAGAGTAAAGCAGTCGCTATCAAGTATTAACCTAACCAGAGGCTAGGGTCAAATCCACAGGGAATAAGGGGTTTGACCAAATTGACTCACCAACAATCATTTCAAGTATCAATCAACTATATTCTCTAGAATTGGG
The DNA here is from genome assembly GCA_000787875.1 of Solanum virginianum. Taxonomy (NCBI): domain Eukaryota; kingdom Viridiplantae; phylum Streptophyta; class Magnoliopsida; order Solanales; family Solanaceae; genus Solanum; species Solanum virginianum. The sequence goes on from DF358511.1 coordinate 27,745, forward strand.
GGGGTGGGAGGTTTTCCAAATTGAAATGAAATAAATACAAAAACTATACAAATAATCACGAAAAGACAATCAACTTGAGGAACAACTTGGGAATTGTGTTTCCCATGGTTCACTAACTCAAATGCACCGAATAACATAACCCTAATTGAGACATTGCATGCATGATGGTAACTTAGATTCTTCCATCCCTCTTGTAAAAGTGAAGGTCAAATTTCACCATGGCACTTAGTCGGCAACCAAGGTTTGCCAACTAACTGTTACCCATAGTCCCAGTCAATCTCTCCTTGGTCGGGTTTGGTTGATTAGACAAGAACACATCAATCGAATCCTGTTACCCATTTTTCTTTCCTATTCATCACTACCTTGATCGGGATCATGACACTAGGTGGGGTTTGGTGTTGGCCACCACCAAACAACAAGCAATTCGAAGGAAAATGGATAATACATGAAAATACCTAAGAAGTTAGTTACTCGTGGTTCCCACAACCCCAAGTTGTGGCGGTTTATCTACTCATAACTAGGGCAAAATCACAGACAATGAATATATTAAACATGGTTGACAAATTACCCAAAGAAAATAAAAAACAAAAACCACCTTGATGTTGAAATCACAAGCTTGAAGAATGGAGTTTGATTACAAGTGATTCGAATCCCCAAATTGTGTCTTCAAAGTAAAATCCTAAGTATCTACACTAAACCCTAAAACAAACTCTAAAAAATACTCTCTGGAATCCCTACCAATCTAATCTAAATAATAGTCTCTCTTTTAAAACCCTAACTATTTATACTACTTACAAAAAGGACCTAAAAATAAATAAGAAAAGTTGGTTGGCAGCACTTATGGTTCATAGGTATGATTCGTAGTGTGACCTATGAGCCGTAATTGGGCTTTTGTAGTCAGTACTTAGCATTTTGGATTTGACTGCTACGATCTATACTATGAGTCATGGTCTGGTCTACAACTCGTATCCTGTGCTCGTATGGCTAACTTTAATTTCTCAGATTTTGATATTTGGAAGTTGTTAATCACTACAATTAGCTCCTACGACTCGTAGCTTGGGCTACGACTTGTATTGTGTCTCGTAGGTCTTCAAATTTAACAAAATCTGCTACTTATCCTTAAAATTAGACCAACCTATATTTTTTGCAAAAACAAACATAAACCACATAAAATTCACATTAAGAACTTGCAAAATCCCTTGTTTTAGGCATCAAATGTGTTTTAAGGAGTTTTAACCACCTTCTTTGCCTCAAGTTAAGATCTTTTTGTGTGAACACATATTAGAGACTCTTGTGGTCGGTAAATACATCTACATAAACCCCATACAAATAATGATGCCATATTTTCAAAGCAAACACAACGGTCGCTAATTCAAGATCATGGGTGGGATAATTACGCTCATGTACCTTTAGTTGCCTAGAGGCATATGTTATAACCTTGCCATTTTGCATCAATACATACCCTAAACCAATCTTTGAAGCATCACAATAAACCACAAACCCTTCTAAACCTTCCAGTAAAGCCAAAATAGGAGCGAAGATGAGCTTGTCTTTCAAGGTTTGAAAACTCTTTTCACATTCATCGGTCTAAACAAATTTTGCCTTCTTTTGGGTCAACTGCGTCAAAAGGGAAGCAAGTGAAGAGAAACCATTCACAAATCCCTAATAGTACCCTGCTAAACCCAAGAAACTCCTAATATCTATTGGAGTCAAGGGCCTAGGCCAATTTCTTATCACCTCCGTCTTCTTAGGGTCCACTTTAATTCCATCATCCAACACCACATGTCCTAGGAATGCAAACTCTTTCAACCAAAATTCACACTTATCATATTTAGTAAAAAAACCTCTTATCGCTCAAAATTTGCAACATCAACCTCAAATAATTCACATGCTCTTCTTTACTCCGAGAATAAATCTGTATATCATCTATGAAAACCATCACAAACATATCAAGGTAGGGGTTAAAGATCCTATTTATGAGATCCATAAATATTGTTGGTACATTACTCAAGCCAAAAGACACTACCACAAATTCAAAATGCCTATACCTAGTCCAAAAATCTGTCTTAGGAATATCACACTCCCTCACCCTCACTTGGTGGTACCTGGACCGAAGATCAATCTTAGAAAAGTGACTAGCCCCTTGTAGTTGATCAAATATGTCATCTATCATTGGTAGAGGATACTTGTTCTTCATAGTAACCTTATTGAGTTACTGGTAGTCGATGTATATTCTAAGTGAGCCATCTTTCTTTCTTACAAACAACACCGGTGCACCCCAAGGTGTATTGCTAGGCCTTATGAAACCCTTCTCCAACAAATCCTTCAATTGGTACTTCAACTCTGTTAGCTCCACCAAGGCTATATAGTAAGGGGGAATAGAAATGGGTTGTGTATTAGGGAGGAGGTCTATACCATATTCTATTTTCCTTTTCAGAGTAACATCGGGAAGCTCATCGGGAAAGACATCAAGAAACTCATTGACCACCAGAACCGACTCTATAGGAAGGACTTTAGACTCAATATCCGTAACCCTTACAAGATGGTAAATGCAACCCATAGAAATCAATTTTCAAGCCTTAAGACAAGAGATAAATCTACCCTTAACAACCAAATCATGACCTTCCCACTCAAAGATGGAATCATTAGGAATTCGAAACCTAATTTTATGGGTTCTACAATCAATGAAAGTATAATATGCATGTAACAAATCCATCCAAAGAATAATTTCAAAATCCACCATGTCAAGTTCAACAAAATCATAAGGCAATACTTTATGCATTATAGACACGAGATAACCCCTATAGACTTTTGTAGCAAAAATGGACTCACCAATGGGGGTAGACACCTTATAAGGTTCACACAATAATTTGGAGCACACATGAAGCTTAGTTGCAACAAAAGGAGTAATGAAGGAAAGAGTGGCACCTGGATCTAATAAAGCATACACATCATAATCAAAAATCTTTCACATACAAGTAACAACATCGGGCATCTCATCCACTCTTATAGCAAGCATTCGAATCCCTCAAGCACTTTCCATTATGATTTCTTCCACATCTTGGGCATCTTGGAAAACTTTCCCCACCATTGCCACCTTAGAACCTTGGGTTAGGTACCCCCATCATTAGCAAACCTCTTGTTTGAAGCATTAGAGGATCTTTCTTGAAACTTATGACTTCGTTGGAAAAGGGACACCTTTAGCACCTTAGAAGCCACTATTAAACTGAGCCCTCCTAAACTCCCCACTTCTCCTCTTGCTATTCTTTTCCCCCTCAAGTTGTTCAGTGTAGGTCATGAGTCAAGATAGGTCTATTTTACCCACAAGCATAACGGTGTAGCACTCTTCATTAACCAAATCGGATACCCCCGACATAAACTTATTCATTCTTGCCCTAGGATCGGCAACCAAGTGAGGAGCACACTTTCAGAGTTTGTTGAATTTGAGCAAATACTCCCTCACACTCATAGAGCCTTGCTTGAGATTCACAAATTCCATCATCTTAGCCTCTCTTAACTCAATAGGGAAGAAGCGATTGAGGAATGCGGCCTTGAATTCCTCCCATAGGATAAGGTCATTTTTCCCCCTCTCAAATTTCCATTGAGCAAACCAAATTTGGGCAACACTTTTGAGTTGATAATCCACGAGCTCCACTTTCTCTTCTGAACTCACCCCCATAATTGCAAGCACCTTGTACACCTCATCAATAAACTCTTGGGGATCCTCTTTTGGTTTGGAGCCATGGAACTCCAAAGGGTTCATCCTTGCAAAGTCCCTCACCCTTGAGTTCGGAGTAGCAGCATGAGGAGCTTGGGCCCCTTGATTCAATTGATTGGTCATAGCATGTGCCAACATGGTGATGGTATTCCGAAACTCAACTTGGTAGCCCCTTCTCCTTGAGGAGCTTGATGAGCCAGACCCTCCTCAGGTATGCAAGCCCTCTGTGGTCTTCCTCTTGGTAGCTGCATGATCTAAAAGAGCAAAATAGCGTTCGTTAGGAGAGGAAGCCTTATCTTTACATCTAGAGCCTGACATAGATCATGAAGAAGTGAAATATTTTCTAAAATACCTTATAACCTCTTATTCATAGTTGTGGCGCACTTCACATTCATGAACAAGACTCTACTCGACATGGTGTGTTGGATTTTTTAGGACCATTAACAACCTAGTACTTTAATACCAAGCTTTTTATGACCCAATCTTAGGGCCTAGATGAGACACGGCAAATGGGAACCCAAAAGGATCCCAAACAAGCCTCTTAGCATATCATTCACACATCCTTGGTTGCGGAAGCCAAATAAGATAGCAACGAGTCATAATAAATCATAAGGGAAGCAGAACAAAAAGAGTCTTTAATAATAACATAAGCATAAAAAGAGTCAAGCTCAATACATGATGTTCATATCCAACAACACCTCTACTAATAGATGGAGCAGGGGCCAAGACATTTCCCAGGCTCACCCTCATAAATAAGTTTCCAAAATATAAGATAAAGTCTTAACATAGATATGAAAAAAAATAGACATTGTCGAGGGATATAAGGACTCACTAATAATTAACTTCAATGATCCGGCTAGCCACGTGGAGGAAGAGGATCAATAGGAGCTCTGGTTCCTACATGGTGAAATCACGTGGGCATAGAGTATGCGTTAGTACTTGGAATATACTAAATATGCAGGGTGAAATGCACAAGGATCATAAGCATAATAATTAAGATGCATAATCATAATCGATATACATGAGCTCAATATGATATGTATAATCAATGCTTAGGTGTAAACATGCTTGAGAATAATCATACTTGCATAAATTATTCAACACAATAAAGTGACATGAATAGTTTATCCAAATGCCTTGTACTAGAGGATGAGGAATATAGCATAGGTCGTAACTCCTTCTAGTAGGTAATGGATAGTACATGAGGGTGGAAGTATAACATAAGTCATAACCCCTTCATCTAAGCATAAGATGTTGCATAGCATTAATTCGTATATTAGGGTGAGAAATATCGCATAGGTCATAACCCCTTCATGTAGATATTTTCCTTGTACTAGAGGGTAAGGCATACAATATAGTTTATAACCCCTTCTAGTAGGCTTCACAATTCACATGGGCCTGAAACATACAATAAAAGGTCAACAATTCACTTGTAGATTATAGAAATTTTTCATGAGTTCAACACATGCTTGGGAGCCCATAACTTATCATAAACATACTTGTTTTACAAATATGGCAATAGCCTTTCATCACCATAAGATTCATAATCATGCAAACTTAATCAAACATGGTAGGTATGAATTCTTATGCTTAAGATCGTGCAATTTAGGAGTACAGGACAAGAAGGAGTAAAATCAACTTATTTTGAAGTCATTCAAATGAACTCACAAACATAGTAGTAAAACCCTCATTTAGGTGTCACGAAATCCATCTTAAAAATTCATCATCATTCATAATTTCATAATTCATGTTATGCATAACCTCTATAGGTATAGATCAACTCATGGAATAAGCTTCAATAGATATTCATGCATATATAGCCCATACTTGAAGAATCTCATCTCAAATCATGTTTATAATGCATAATAAAGTTTACCCATAAAATATCCAACATTAAGCCCTCCTAAACTCCCCACTTCTCCTCTTGCTATTCTTTTCCCCCTCAAGTTGTTCAGTGTAGGTCATGAGTCAAGATAGGTCTATTTTACCCACAAGCATAACGGTGTAGCACTCTTCATTAACCAAATATAGAAGGAACCCATGAATGAAACCCACATACCTTAAACCTTGAAATTTCTTGAAATTGAATTGAGGAAGACTTGAGACTTGAGTTGGGTTCTTGAATTCCAAAACTTTTGCTTGAGATTCCTGAAATTGAATGGGGTATTGGTTAATGTTCTTGAGAGGATTTAAGAGGGTTTTGTAGATTTTAGAGAAGAAAAATGACTAAGGAATGAGGGTTTCACATTTAAATGGGCATTGAATTATTACCGAAGTGCCCTTGGATGAAACAAGCAAAATCAGGAAATATTTGTACTGGTCCGGGACCTAGGCGCGACGCAGACAGGCATGAAGGGCCTAATTACACTGTGCCACATCGCATGTGGATTGCACCCAACACAGGCACACTATTTCTGGTGCCGTAGCAAAAAATAGCAAAAATTATTTTTTGCTACGGTTCTTCTAAAATTCGAGGGCTACCCTTTTTCCCACTCAATTTTACCCCTAAACAAGAATATGAAGTTAGATTTTCAAAATTATGCACGAATTTTGAGATATTCAAAAAATACACTTATAGGGCATTTCGAAGCACATAAGGGGTGTTTCAGCAATGAAGTATAAGTCATAAGCAGTTAACAATATGATCATATAAGATATTACTTAAACCATGGAACAAAAGATGATACATGTGGAAAGCAAAGAATGCACACTTAATTGATCTCATGATAATGCACTTAAACTTACAATGGTGAGAAATGTACGCCACTATTCATAAGTATAATGATACCTTTAGGAAAACAAAGCATTACTTTAATGGAAGAACCATCTTACTAAGAATGAGACATTAGAAATAAAAATGAAGAACACGTGCATATCTAAAAAAAGTCGTGTTCCTTTATGAGAAATACCATTAGCAGTAATAAGAGATCATAAACTTATGTGAGGGCAACCTTTAGAAGATACTTGATAACATGCATGGACAAACACAATCATAATGGGGAAATCATTTAAAATTGTAAAATGATGAGTCGTATGAATTTTAAAACACACCCTATAGTAGTAAACATCCTTGGGTATAGTTGGAAGGGACCATCAAAAATCATCATAAGAGGACACCTAGGGGGACATGAAGAGATCATGAACATATTTGAGAGAGTCCATAACTGACATAAATCATGTGAGCTAATCCGTGGAGTCCTAATGTTTCCCCTGCATCAGAGAAAGGAGGAAGTTATTTGCCAAGGTGAACCTCCTAATGCTTACGTGGATCCACTAAGACTTACGTAAATTGGGTACTCATCTCTACTTCTTAGACTAAGGTACTCACCTCCAAGGCCCTATATTTAGGGTACTCAACTCTTAAGAATTTAGGTATTCGCCTCTAACCTTTTTATCTACGATGACACATAGTTTTGGAAGATGGGTACTTACCTCTAGTCCACTCGGTGCGAGGTAGTTCTCACACATGAGTAGAAAATCATAAGTCATAGAGTCATATCATTTACATCATGAAAAGTCATATGGAAGGGAAATTTATCCAATTCCCCACCCTTTTGACATTATAAAGTCAAAGTCATAGGATAACTCAATCATTCCTTAGATGGAAGATCCTCCACCATCAAATATTCATCAACATAGGTCATTACATAGATGGAAGATCCTCCACCATCACATATTCATTCGTTGAGAACTTTCTTAAGTGAATAGTAAACATAGATCATCTCATAATCCTTCATTCCTTATGGAAAATATCATTTATAACCTTGTCCATCTTTATGGAAAAGCATGCGTGAGGTCCTCAATATGCCATGATCATAGTTCAACATAGACTAGGGTAATCATGTGGGATAAAGTTGAAATCAACTTAAAGCATGTAACTTAATAAAATTCATGCATAATTGTAGTAGAAATCATAAATTGAAAACATTTTTATGATAATCCACATTATTCCACATGAATCGTAAAATCTTTATTTATCATAACACCATAAAGAGGGATTTACAGTAATGCATAACTTTTATAGGATTTTGACAAGTATCAGAACATACTAGATAGCCCTAATCATTTATTATATTCATGACTTGGCACTCATATAGTAAAAACTTTTCATCATACATAAGATACTTTATCATATGATCCTAGTTCCAAATCTTGGTAAGTTCATGTATAAAGACTTAAAATCATGAAATTTAAGAGTAACATGCATGAGTGGGGTAAAACCTAATCACTCGAAACCATTTCAAAACAACTCATTATAATCATTGAGAAATCCTAGTTAGGGCATCACGAAAGTCGTCTTATAAACCATAATTTAAACTCTCCATGATGAGATTCAAAGATCATAATAGTTTAAGATAGGGCATTTTCCAAAATCCATTAACTCATGCAACTAGATGGCAATACATAGTCATTTGAATATAATATTCATGATTGAAACCAATATATAACATTTAGGTAACGATTTAACAAGACCCATTTAAGAAATCATCAACCAAATGTAGTAATGTAAAGGGTTCATAAATATTAACTCATTTTATGCATTTCAAATCAATAATGATAATTTCTAATATGAATCGTGCATATAATTAGGAATAGGAAGTACCTATAATAAAATAAACCTAAAAATTTAAAGATTTAATTGGAAAGGATTTTAGACTTCATGGGTGGAAGAACCTATGGATGAAGAAACTCACATATCTTAGAGAAAAAATAGAGAAGAAAGTTGAAGGAAATCATGAATTGGGTGAAGAACTTAGAAGAAATTAGAGTTTGTTCTTCAATAGAGTATTTGTGTCTTCTTCCTTGAGAGAGAAATTTGAAATGAGTGAAGGTGAAGGTTATTAGGGCATGAAAATAGGACTAAGATGGTGAATTTAGGTTGAATGGGTCAAAAACCCCTTTTGGAAAAGTAAAAATATCATGACATTTTAATGAGTCCCAACTACAAACTTGGCAGTCTAGGGGTCTCGTGCTGGACCATTTAGCAGTATGATGAATCTGACCTTTAGGCCACTCTTTTTGATAGTTTTTGTTTTTTCTCAGAGCAATTCAGTGGTCAAATTGGTAGATCATGGAATGCATCTGATGGTCAAATTATCCATCGTTGAATTTCACAGTCTAGACAAGCCTCGGTAAAATGGTCGTAACATTTTACTCCAAACATAGAATAAAAAAATATTGAATGCATTGAAAAGCTAATTCAAAGACCTTTAATTAGATAAGTAGCAGGTTAATAATTCTTTATGTAATATGAGATACAACTATTTGAAGTTGACCCTTAAACGAACTCATACCGAAACTTAGCTAATTGGAATCCTTTGGACTTGGTTTGATGTAAAGAGATTCCCTATGACCCTAAACCACATGTAATACATTTTAAATACCTAATAATTGATCCCACCATCTTAGAAGTTATCAATTTGAGTCTTTATACATATAGTAAATGATTGGAGTCTTAGCTTAAGATCTAGGGCATTATATGAGAGGACCATATATGGCTCTGGTTTATTTTAGAGGTAGTAGATAGGCCTTTGGGGTTAGGAATACAACAATAACATATCCAGTTGAATCCACAAGTGGAGTCTAGGAGGGTAATGTGCTCAGACCTTACCACTGCCTCACAAGGTAGAGAGACTATTTCCTGGGAACCACCATCTCAAAAATCCATAAGCAGAATTAACTAGATATGAAAAAAGGGAAAGGAAAAGAAAGAAAACAAAAAGGACGACTAGCAACGAAAAGCACATGATAGTGCATAAATATGATAAACTCAACATCGATGATGAATAATGACAACATAAGATATACAAACAGGACTATTCCTATACCCTACTATACTCCAAGGCCAGACATTCACCTAAGCCTACTACCCTATTAGCCTACTACTCTAATTCGTGACTTTCACTCCTTTCTATTTAAGGTTATGTCCTCGGTGAGATCTAGTTTTTTCATATCTTATCTAATCACCTCCCCTCAATACTTCTTTAGTCTATCTCTATTCCTCCGTGTAACTCCTAAATCCAACCTCTCGCACCTCCTAACAGGAGCATCGGTACTTCTTCTCTGCACATGTCCAAACCATCGCAGTCTCACTTCTCGCATCTTATCTGCCACAGGGGCTACCTCTAGCTTCTCCTGAAGAGTCTCATTCCTAATCCTATCACTACTGTTATGATCAAACATCCATCTCAACATTCTCATCTCTATGACCTGCATTTTTTGGACATGTGCATTTTTTATTGGCCAATACTCCACATACAACAAAGACGGTCTAACCACCATTCTATAAAACTTACCTTTGAGTTTAGTTCATACCTTCTTATCACACAATACTCCAAAGGAAAGCCTCCATTTTGTCCATGCTACCCTAATATGATGTGTGACATCATCGTCAATATCGCCACTACTCTAGATGATGGGCCCAAGATACTTAAAGTTATCTCTCTTGGGGATAGGTTGAGTGGCAAGCCTCACATCAATGTCTGCTTCATCCCTCATAACACTAACTTGCTCTCCAAGTATTCTATTTTGGTCCTGCTTAGTTTGAACCATTTGGATTCCAAAGCATTTCTCCAAACCACCAATCTATCATTAACTTAG
>DF358511.1:38131-54359 GCA_000787875.1 Solanum virginianum
AATCTATCATTAACTTAGTTCGAGTCTCATCAATCAGTACTATTTTGTAACTTTTCAATAACACTTATAAAATTAATAGAAATTTTTGATTAACCATGAGTGCTTTATATGAGTTGTACATTGATCCACAATCGATAGATAGTGGTCGTAGATGGTAGTGATTGGATAGGAATTTAAGGTTTTTAAACTTAAATCTAAGATTGAATAGGATGAGTCATGGTCTAGTCTACGAGTCACACACTAGGCTCATTAATGGATTCTTAAAATTTGAGAATTTTACTAAGTATAAGAGGAATCTACAAGGCTCTTTATGAGTCATAAAACCATTCACGGCCCATAGATAATGGTCAAGAATAGGGTTCTAGTGTATGGAAAATCTGGGTTCCAATATTTTGTTTCATGACAAATAAGATAAGCCTGTACAAAGATGTACAAGTCATACACAAGTCTCGTAGATTGTACAGTAATTGGCAAAAATTTGCTAAGTATAGTGGTCAAGTATGAGGGGTAGTCTACGACGCATATAAGGTATTATGAGCCGTAGTTTAGGCTCCGTGGTTTGGCCAGTAAGACTTGGAAATTTGACCAAGTGTGGGATGATTTCATTTTCTTATAATATTTAACATTAAGGAATCCTAAAGTATATGGTAAGAAAAAAATATAGAGCATGAGATATTAGGTAGAATTAATAATAAAGGAGTTCGAAAATATATAGTAAAATTTAAAATATTAAGGAGATTTAGGCGTCTCAACAAAGACATGGTTGTTAAAAAGTTGCATTGGTTAGTTTTATTATCTTTTTTCTTTTACTTATTAAAGTTATATATTTTCAATGCTTCATGATTAATCGATCTTTATTTGCAAATTTTTTTCGTCTAAGTTGATCGACAAAAAATCTAACTATTTGTTCATTTATGGAGGTGAACAATACTCTTCAAATTATTTGTAATAAAGAGAATCTATTTTAACTCTCAAGTACAATAGAATAAATCACTTCTAGTTTTTTTTCTTTATTATTTGAATAGCAACTTATTAATTCAAAGTACTATTACTCTCATAGAAGTTAAAAGACTAATCTTTTTATTCTCATATTTCTAAAAAATCAAAGTGTCATTTTTTTAAATAATATTATTTGACAATATTTTTTAAGGAATCATGAAAAAAGTGTATTTCAAAAAAATTTAATGAAATATAGTTTTTCAAATTTACCTTTTTTAAACAAAATATGATTTGATCCTGAATAAAACAAATACAACTATACAAATTATTCATAAAATATACCATTTATATTATATTTCAATCAAATGTATGTTTAGGGTCATCCATTTTTGTTCCATTTACTTAGAATTGTGTAGGCTAGGTATGAAAAAAAATTTTGGCAGAGATAGCGTTGTTCCCAAATGAGGTCTGTCAAGTCTGAATTTGAATTACTTGGACTTCAGTGCGAATTTTAAACATTGGATGAATAATTAAAAAGAATATATACTCTAATGACAATATTAAGGATTTTCAAATATTTATAATATTCAATTTAATAATATTGATGTGATACACACGTGCAACGCACGTACGCTAAACTAGTTAAGCTTAACAGATGTATTTAAAAAATATGGAATTACTATTACAGAATACATAGGGAAAGTGAGATTAAATTATAGAATAAAATATATAGAATATATAATTTCCATTAACATAAATATAATTTGTAAATAATATTTTTTACTTGAAATAATATTATGTTTCATTCATGGAATATTTTGATCCAAAAAAATTTAATTTTTAAAAAATATGTGAATAATTAAAATTTATGGTATAAAATAAATTATACGTGTTTGTATGACTATAAACTATATATTATTTTTTATAAACTATATATTATTTTTTGGGAGGTGAAACTAACCTCATGTGGTATTACAGAAAGATTGGCTGACTGTGGCCACATTTGCATATTAGTAACTAGTCGAATGAAGTAACTAAATGTCTTTTGGTAAGTCTCCTTAGTATACCAATGTGCAACATAGTCAATAGGCTGTAACTTTCTAAAATGCATTGCAGCTATAGCATGACAGTAAGATATGCCTCATAATATCCAAAATCTACAAGTACAACTATTATTTGCCAGATTCACTATAATTATGTTATCTAGGTTGTCTTTAATCTCAAAGTAATGTTCTCCATTCCATTTAAGCTCACACTGCATTGACTTTGTTGTGTTCTCTTGTAACACTTTTAGGGCCATTGGAGAAATATTAGTTATCCAAGTATCAGAAAACTCCCTCAGTTGTCCTATTCTTCTCATCACTTTGACCCTTATTTCTTCAAGCATTGTTATGATAGTTTTGCGTCTTGCCACCAAAATCCATGAATTAAAGCTTTCAGCCATGTTGTTGACAACACTATCACAATAGCTAAAGTACTTGAAGTAGACCCTAGACCACTTCTCTATGTTGTACCAAAGTAGGTCCTCACAGATCTTATTTCCCAACTTGGCCATATGATCCAAATTTTTTTTCAATTCTTGCTCATATGTAGATTTGGCACATCTCCAAAAATAGTTTCTTCTTTCAATGCCTCTTCAGTTTTCAGATCAGTTGGCTAGAATGTGTCTACCACACATTCTTTATTCTGCACTTGACAGAAAATCTTGAATAGCTCTATCAAGTCCCTGCAAGAAAGTTTAAAATTAAAAATATTAGAAGTATATATAATGTAGTCATAAGAAAAAGATTCTTTAATGTAAAATACCTTCTGCATATCAGAAATTATTATCAAATCAGATTCATCTCCAAGCTTAAGATCATCCCTTAAGATTCTGATAAACCATCTCCAAGTGAAAGTGTTTTCTATTTCAACCACTGCCCAAGCTAAAGGTAGTATCTGGTTTTTCCCATCCTTACAAACAGCCACAAGTAATTAATTTCTTGAAATACCTTTCAAAAAGCAACCATCTAATCCAATACATCTTCTACATCCAGCCTTGAATGCCTTTTCCAAAGCATCAAAACATATGTAAAATGACTGAAATATTTTTCTTCCACCTTCAAATATTTCCTCACTAAGTCTTACCACACATTTGCTACCTGAATTAGTCCTTACAAGCTCATATCTATAATCCAAAATTCTACTAAACTCCTCTATATGATCACGCATAATTTGTTTCAACACAATATTTCTAGCTTTTTTTGCTACTGTCCTTCCAACATACACCTTCAACTCTTGCTTCACAAGACTTCGTAATTCAAAAATTCTAATGCCAAGCTGTGAGAAAATTCTATCCTTGTGCTTTAATAGCTAAGTACTTGAAATTGACCAGTTTATTTTTTGTTGTGCCATTGCATTGATGCATTGGATTATAATTCTTCACCATAAAATTTTCAGTTCTTGAATCATGACTTCCAAATAGCAACCATGGACAACCAGCTGTGCATTTACCCTCACCCTAGTTGCTTTATTAATATATTTATCTAGTTCAACATGTTCTTGAACTATATATCTAGTAGTAACTTCTCTAAACTGTTTAACACTCTCAAAAACAAGCCCAGTCTCCCAAACTATTGACTGACAGGTAGGATAAAAAATAACTTTTTTTTTGTTCTACTTGCTTTTCTTTTTCTTCTTATAGGTTGTTCAACCTCAGTTCCACATCAACTTCTTCATCACTATCAAATTCAAAGGTAATAGCCTCATCAGAATCAAAGTATGGCTTATCTCCACCCATCTTACACTCCAAAGTACTTTGTTTCTTGGACAAATACTCATTATAATCCAAATCAACTCGTTTTTCCCTAAATCAATTCCTTCAGATTTACAAGTTTTTCTTTTCTCTTTTTTCTTTTGTTAGCCTCTTTTTCTTTTCTCTTTTTTGTTTTGGCAGCCTTTTTTTCTTTCTTAGAATTCTAACCTCCTCATAAATATCACTGCCATCTTTATCAAACCCTAAATTTTGACTACTCTCAAATGTTTGGACAAACTCTTATTCATAAGTAGGGTGAGATTCCCCATTCCCATTATTCACATACTCGAGGAAAGGTGGGGCCACAACAACTTCATCAATTAAATGGGTCAAATAAAGTTCAACAATATCTCCATTTTTAACTGAGGTATAATACCAATAATATCCCTATCACTATCAACTTCTACAACATGACGGATTTAGGTAGTCTAATATGAACAACACAAGAAGCACAATTATATTCAATTTCTTTAACATAATCAACAAACTCGAAGTAAGAGAATTTATCAACGTCAACACCAAAGCAATCCGTGACAGTACCTCCAATATATTTAATCCGAGATTTTTGTTGTAGTTTTTCACCATGATGAAACCTTAAGGTAATGCACACGCCCATTGCAAACTGAAAAGAGTTAAAAAAATTCAAAGTTATTTTCGAAAATAGTGAAAAGAGTAAGAAAATTCTAACTTTATTTTCTCCGTCGAAAATCCTAAACTGCAAAATTATAACTATCAAAATGTAATTTACTAACCTAATAACTTTAATTTCGTCAAGAAACCCCAAAATCCATTCACAATACCATGAAATCAACAGGACCAAATCATCTAGGGTTCGCAGTTAAGTTTTCGTCAAGAGACACCAGAATGGTCTTTGTCGTCAAGAGACACCAAAATCCCTTCAAAATGCCGTGAAATCAACACTCAGAGATCGGTATGATTCGTGGAGATTTCAAAGATTTTGGGTTTCATAGTTACGAAGTGGGATGGATTCAAGACTTAAGGATTATTTGTTTTGGAGGGTCTGGTCGGGTATTTTAATTTCAATACACCAAATTAGGGAGGGACGGGTATGGATAATAATAATAAGGGAAATAATATTTTAATGGACCAACCACATAGCGCGTGTCCTAACAACACCTACATTCTACTTGGGCTAGTGAAGGAAGGGTTGAGAAAAAATGTGTTCAAACTTGTTAAGGGGAGTATTTAAACCCCCGTGTAGTTTAGGTACTAAAGTGAGTCCTAGTGCCAAGTTTTTTTTGGGGGAGCGGGGGAGTGGGATGGGATATTTATGTATTGTCCCTTTTAAATATTCCATTATTTTAAAGTACATCTACAATAATCATTAAAATTGAGCTACATCTTCTTTTTCAGTTTTTTGACCATAAAGGATAACATGACTAAATTTTAAAGTCTTAAATAATCATCTAATAATCCTATTTTCATTTTATAACAAGAATAACTTTAAAATTTTATAAATCTATATTTTGAAAAATAGTGCCGTGAGTCATCACCGAAAAAAACTCAATTTGAATATTTTTTTAAAACAATAGTTTTCTAAAATTCATTTTGTCGTGTATCCTTATTTAATAAAATTATATTTAATTAAATAAAAAATGTCTTATTTTAAAGTATTTTTTTGGTAATAAAAGGAGTTAATATATTAATACATAATATGCATCATTTCATAGAAGTGACAGTGACTATCGATAGTTTCGGGAGGAGATTATTTCCAATAGCATATACAAAATCCGGATTAAGAATAAACTTTCTTGTCCTAACAAAACAAATTCCTCTTTTATCTGCTTTCAGCATTACTGTGACATACACCCGTGGAACTTCCATAAAAAAGAAAACATTTTCCTTTTGAATTAGAGAGAAGTGAGGTTGCATTATATTTAAATTTTACCAAACAGCCAATTAATAACATATATAGTTTGTTTTAAAATATGGGCGCAAGTGAAATGTGTTGTCTTTAATTTTTTTTTTTTTAAAAAAAAAGAGCGTGTAGTGTGGAAGAGGAAGTAGGGGGTAATCTGGAAATCGGAGATGTCGTCATTACTCCGTCGGAGAAACGCTTTACTCTACATTTTGTGGAGGAGTCATGGATACGCCACCGATAGTGGACTCACGTCGCCACCTCCAATTCAAGTTGGCTTTACTGAGTCTGCCGGTCGAGGTGTCTTTGCCATTCGGAGAATCGCTGCTGGCGAGCTCATCCACACTGCCAAACCCATCCTTTCTCACCCTTCTCTTTCTTCACTTCATAGAGTCTGCTATTTCTGCCTCACAAAAGTAACATCAGTTGTTCCCTTTTGTAGTGACGAATGTAGAGAACAATCTAAGGTTTTTTCTTCAACTTTTGTCTTCGAAATAACTATTGTGCATTCTGGATGATTTGTTTCACTTTTCGCACTCTTATTATCAAAAGAGAAAGACAAGTGAAATGCCAATACTGTTCGTCAGTTAGATCATTCAAAATTTTAGTGAAAATTCGGGCTTACCGACAGTTTTATTATCTTCGTAAAATTGTGGACCAATTAGTTCTGGAATCTTCTCCATTAATAAATCTAACGGTTTGTTAGTTCATAAAAATCAATAGGGGGACTATTGGACTTGCTCTATGGGAGTACTATTTTTGGTTTGCTTGTTGAGCCTTCAAACAAGCTTGCTGTATTAGTATATCTCACTTCTAAAGCCTTAAAAAAAGCTTGCTGTATTAGTATATCTCACTTCTAACTCATGACATCTCACTGCTTTAGATCTTTTACGAGACAGAAAAGCAAGCTGATTGGTCACGTTTTCATGAGTACTGCCGGTATGAAGAGTTTCTAGTTTCCCTCTTTATCTTCCATCAAATATTACTTGTTTTCTCTATAGGTTCTCCTGAATCATGATCCTATTCAACACGTTCTTGCCTATATTGATAATGGTCTATATTACATGGTTAATTTCACTTTTATGCATGAGGTATAGACTAAAGAGGCAACAGAAATACAGTGTTTTTATAGGTTAAGAACAGTAATTTGTCCAAAGGAAACTCTGAATAAGATAATAAAGGTCATGTTTTCCAAATGTTAATATGTGCAACAAAGGAAATAATTGAAGCATTTATATATCTATCACAAATCAGAAATATTCAATATCATTAATTTAAACAAATATATTTCAACAAAATTTAATAAATTTTGTCTGAGGTAAGCTTCAAGGTACCATGGGAATGGTCCCATGTACCTTTTGTTAGGGGATAAATGATGCTAAATAACTTACATTTACATTTTTACGATTGTTTGCCTTTTTGAATACTTACATTTGCAGAACTCCAAGAGTAATCTTTTGAGAAAGATATAGGGCATTTTTGAGAAAGATATACTTATTTCTTGAATGAATAAACTTCTCCATCCTCTAGCTTATAAGTGGTCCACACATGGAGCATGTTAAGTTCTCAGGTTCAGGTAGGCTATAATCTGAATTTCTTTTGGCAGGTCTGATTTGGGTATTTCAATCAATTTGCCTTTCTGACTAGCAGAAAATTTTGAGCCACCCCAATTCAATGTTTCGGATGTTGGGCTTCCCGTCTTATATTGTCCATGCTCTAGAAGTCCAGTCCGACGCTTGTAGGGGTGTTGGAGTCTCACACCAGTGGGAAACAACGTTACATGATCTCCTTATATGATCTTGGACAATTCTTCCCCTCACTTGCAAGCTTTTGGATTGACTTAGACCTAATATACATCTTTTTACAATATGAGTGTAAGGGAGAGTCATCCTGTGTGTTTCATGGTGCTATTAGCCATTAAGCTGTGAAGAACTACTGGAGTTGCTTTAGAAGACATATATTGGATCTATGTCACATAGATCAAAGAGTATCTCCTATCTTTTTGAGTTACATATATCTCTTATCTTTTTGAGTTACATATTCTCATTTTGCTTGTTCTTGCTATGAAGAACTCAAGGCCTAAAGTATCCGCTTCTGGTCAAGAGATTGGCTTGCATGATTATATCTGGAGCTGCCACTCCAGAAACTCTTGACATACTTCAGCCAGCAACATTATCTTCCCAAATGATTTTACTGGTGAGTATTTTAGATTGAGCCTGTTGCTTACCAACTGGAACTCACATTCGTGATGCTTTTATAAAAACTTTAAACTGTTTAACTTCCTTTACGAGCTGTTTTCCTCTAGATTCTGTACTGTATCTCTTTTGCTGTAAGCCTTGTTCTGACATCAATTAACAGGCGAGTATCACTGTGTAAACATAGATAAAGTATTTTCGGGTATTGGGGGTGACCATTTCTCATATGACTCCATTTTCTGATTGTGAAGCATCTTAATCAAGAAAAAAGTTTAACGGATAACTTCAGTTTTTCGCAACTTCTTTAACTTTAAACTGTGAGAAGCCTAGTTTTGAACCCATTCTATTTTCAATACTCGCTGTCAAGACTCTTTGATTTAGTTGCAGTAGAAGATAAAATAATGGGACAGTGGAGATGGTACAATACTTTAGAGTATAACTACTACTTTTTGCTCCCTAGGGTGGGTTAGTTGGAAAATATTCAATAATATGAAAGGAAAAATAGAGTATAACTACTACTTTTTGCTCCCTAGGGTGGGCTTAGCTGGAAAATATTCAATAATATGAATGGAGAAATATTCTTGCATGATTTTCTTTTCTTATTGGTTGAACAATTTTGCACTAATATAGGGTGGCACTAGTCAGGTATTGGTTAGGGGCAATTGTCCTCATGTGGTGTTATGATCATGTTTCAGATGGTCTGTACCTCTGTTGTTATAGGCTATGCCTGGTAAAACTAGGTGAACATAAGTTGGGGACTTCGTTTCACAAAGAAAACATTTCAATGCAGGCACTAATGTGTGCACTTTATCATACATGAATTTTATCTTGAACAAAGAGGCTCTAATAATATTCCTTCCATCCCATTTTATGGAAAGCATTTGACTAGTTACAAACTTAAAGAAACTAAAGAGGACTTTTGATGTGTAAGCCAAATGTATGCAAGGATCAAAATTATCACCTTGAATGAGTGGTGGTGAAAGTTCCACATGTTTTTTTTATATTCTCTCTTCCTACAAAAGATGAAATTTTATATCAATTTGGTTTCAATAAGTCATGTCATGAAGGGTAAAATGAAGATACTAAGATAGTTTTTGAAAAGAGAAGGGTATCTCACCAAAGGTAAACACACATGCGATGTCTTCCTATATGTCCAATTCTTATTGGACAAAATTATTTGGTACCTGTGCTGATGGGAGATAGTAGGTACCCTAACGAATTAGTCAAGGTGCGCACAAGCTGGCCTGGACACTATTATTATAAAAAAGAAAAGACGGGTGCCATTCTTTTTTGGGGTAAGCTAAAAACGGAAGTATGTCAAGGATGGAGGGGGTAATATTAAACTTTGTTGTTTTTTGAATTCCTTTGGCTCGGGGTAGTCCAAAGTGAATTCTTACTGGCAAAGAAAAGTTGTTGGAAAATGCTTCCGAGCACAGGTTTCAAGTTTTTTCTCTCTCGTACTTCATAGACTTGCTAAACACCTTATCGGTGACTCAATCACCGAAATTTAGATCATTTCAATGTTGCATGTACATGTCACCTGACCTCCCCTCGAAAAAACCACTAGCCCCTGTGCTACAAGGACAAACCACCGAGGGGATCAGTGTTGTTAGGGGTCTTATGGAGTTCCCTTAAGTTGTTTGTGGGACTTTAATGTCACCAAGTTCTCCACAGAGAAGAGAAATTGCAAAAGCAGATCCAAACAAATGGTAGAATTTTTTGACTTTATTGCAGAAGAAGGGTTCTTTTAAGGGAAAACTACATAAAATATACCTAATTGTGAAATTATTTACTCAAATTAGACCCAATTCAAACTATTTACCCTTAATGAACCCATGACCCTAACTGTTTACCTTGTTACTCCACTTTCTCCTTTTTAATTTTGCCATGATGTCAGCATAACTGCTATGAATTAATAAGAAACAATTAAGAGATAATTATTAAAGTCACAATCTTATTTATTAAATTCTAACCAAGTACTCCCTCCGTCCCATCTTATGTGGCACTTTGACTTGGCGCGTTATTTAAGAAAAAAAAGAAGTCTTTTAAAACTTGTTGTCTAAAATCATTCTTAGATATTTGTGTGGCTGATTATCATTTCATTAAGGGTAAAAAGGAAATTTTAAAAGTAAATTATTTCCAATTAGAGTAAGGTGACATTCTTTTTGGGACAGATAAAAAAGGAAAGGCTGCCACATAAAATGGGACAGAGGGAGTAGAAATTCAATCGTCGGTATATTGATACCATCCCAGTATCATATTAATCCTCTATGATACTCCATCGGTATATTGATACTCCATCGGTATCATATAGAATTGGATTTTTTTCTAAGAAATAAATAAAAAATAATTAAAAGAAAATTATTGAACTCTAAATTAATAGAAAATATATTCTTTGTGATGCTCCAACGGTATATTGATACCATATCGATAATATATAGAATTGAGATTAATCCTCTGTGATAATCTGCTGGTATATTGATACCCTATCGGTATCCTTTGTGATAGTCTGTCGGTATATTGATATCTTATCGATATTATATAGGATTTGGTTCTTTTTTTAAGAAATAAATAAGAAACAATTAAGATATGATACTGAGAGGATATTACGGAAAAGTTAGCTCTCATTTTTTGTGATACTCTGCCGATATATTGATACCCTATCGGTATCCTCTATGATACTCCGTCAGTATATTGATACATGTGGAGCATGATGCAGCGCGCAAATTTTAATATTAGACAAATTAGTGAGTTATTAATTGTAATTAATTAGGGGGCATAAAGCTAAAGGGGTTTATGGAAGTAAATAGTTTGCTTCAAAGGAGCATGTCGGTTTTCCCTTTTTTAAATGCTTTGGACAAGAGTTAAACTTTGTGCTTTAGATAAGGCACCTGATCCGGATACATGCACTGCGGGATTCTTTCATTCTTGTTATGACATTGTAAAAGAAGATGTTATGAGAACATATGGGCAAATTTTTGCAGAAGATCAAGCTTGAATTGTCTTTTGATTTTTTGTTTTTGGTGTAAACACACCCTCTTTTTTTTTGGATGACAAGGGAAACAGACCCACTTAGAAGAATCTGTTGATATCATTGATGTTTTGAGTTGCATTTAGGATCACAGATTAGCTTTGAATACCTGAAGTACATTTGGAAATGTGAGAAATATTGAAGAAAAATATATTGACGTGTGTGTTTACATTACTACATAGAGACCCTATTTATAGACACTACAATATAATCCAAGTACAAGTTGGAAACAACATACTACTTCTATTCCAATTCTAAATAGGATTATGCACTCCTATTCCTATTCTAACACTCCCCCTCAAGATAGTGCATACAAATCATAAGCACCTAGTTTGTTACCGATATAATTAATACAAGGACCAGTGAGGGACTTGGTGATGATATCTGCAAGTTAATCACTTGACTTCACAAACTTTGTAACAATATCTCTTGAGAGTATCTTTTCTCTGACAAAGTGACAATCAATCTCAATGTGCTTGGTCCTTTCATGAAATACTAGATTTGATGCAATATGAAGAGCTGCTTGATTATCACACACAAGTTCCACCTTATCAATTTTGCCAAATTTTAGTTCCCTCAATAACTGTTTGAGAGGATCTGTAACGGAGGATGTCTCCTCATCGATTCTCTACAGTAGATGTTCGTTTATCAGTAGTTTGAGATGCAAGAATAGAGGAGTCAATTGTGGGTGATGAAACTACTTTATGACTAGGAGGCGTAGCAAGATAAAGTAAATGAGAGAATAATTCATCCATTGTAGGGATGGTAGGACTAGCTAAGATCTGATCACGTACAAAATCATGATTAGCAGGAAGTCCAGCAAGTACTAAAAATAATGTCTATCTGTGCTCTTGTTGTGTTGTCATGTTCGTGGTGACTGGCATCAATGTTTCAAATTCCTCCATGACTGCCTGCATTTGACCCAAGTATGTAGACATTAGATTCTTGTTTCTTTAAGTTGGTCATTCGAGATATGTCATTAGTATATAAAGCACGATGAGCCTTTTCCCAAATTGAATTTCTTGAATGGGCAAAACAAGGGCATCAACTTTGAATCAATAGATCGCCATAGGAGACTACAAAATTGAGCACCAACCCTATCCCATTGTGCTTTGGCTGTTGTAGATTCCTCAATAGCCTTTCTCTTTTTATTTACCACACAAGCATTGGTTTTTAAGTGATCGTGGACACCTTGACCTTTGCACCATAACTCATCCGAGGACGCCCATGCTAAATAGTTGGAATTGTCCATTAATGGTTTTAAAGTAATCATAGGATTTGAACTTCCTAGTCCTGTAGTTTTGGAGCCAAAACCCTCAGGAGTTGGCCTAGTGGTAATAGACTTGAGCCTTGGGTTTGCTCCCTTTCAAGGTCTCAAGATCAAAACCCACTGGGTGCAAACAAAATTTTGGAGCCAAGCATATCAATCCCAAAGGACATCTTCTGAAAACAAACTTTTGTAGTAAAAAACTAGTCAAAAAATAAAATTGGTCACCAGAAATCATATTTGTCCACCAGAAATTTATCAAAAATTAAAAAAAAAAAACATATGTGGTTTGCCTCGGAATGTAGAGGCGACCTCACTGAGGGAAAAAACTTAAAAATTGGCTGAAAACTGCCTGGTAATCGCTGGAACTCTAATTCCACCTATGGGATCTGGAAAAAAAATGATTGGAGTTTGGTTGGAATTGCTGGTTGACCCCAGCAGAAGAAAAAAGTCAAAAAAAATCACTGGAGAAGCCACACGTGCTAGTCGCGACCTAGATCTCGTCGGAAAATAGGGAGCGAGAGGGACTGTTTTTCGGCGGTTCTGGTTGGGTTGTGGTCGTCCGAGCTTCCCGAGCCGAGTGATGATGTTGGTTTTCGCACAACACCCACAGAAACAAAGGTGACACAAATCAGCCGATGCACAATTACCTTTCCTTTTTTTTCCTCGCGGATGCTCTGATACCATGTGCGAAATATTGAAGAAAAATATTATTGACTTGTGTGTTTACATTACTACATAAAGACCCTATTTATAGATACTACAATATAATCGAAGTACAAGTTGGAAACAACATACTACTACTATTCCAGTTCTAAATAAGATTATATTCTCCTATTCCTATTCTAGCAGGAAATATGTTCTTTCTTTCCTTTTATTTTTCTTAAATTGGTGGTATCAAAAAGGATCAGGGAGGAAGGAGATGACAAGGTGGAAATTTTACCCTCACCAATAAGGTGAAAGTTCTAGTAGCCAACCAACTAATTAAGATGGACAAATCCTATTGGTGAAGGCACACACTTCTTAACACCTTGACACCTACATCAAAGAACCAATTAAGCGAGGAAAAACTACATCCCGAGCTTCGCTAAGTTTCAGAGTGCTTTGAGTGGTCCTTTAACAACAATGCTTTGACTATGTATTGTTGTTTCAGCTTAGAGTTAATTTCCTGCATTATATATACTCCCTTCGTTTAAAAAAGAATGACCTAGTTTGACTAGGCATGAAATGTAAGAAAATAAAGATCTTGTCAATCTGTGGTTCTAAATCAAAATTATGTCAAATGTACCAAAATACCCTTTAATCTTGTGGCCTTAAACATGCTACGTGGAAAGCTAAAATAGCGTGCTGCCAAAAAAGGAAAGGGGTAAATCTTTTTGAAACAAACTAAAAAGGTAAGTAGGTTATTCTTTTTGAAACGGACGGAGTATATGTTTTTTAAATTTGGCTCGTATGCGCCTTCTTCATCAAAACCAGCTCTATATTATGTTTTGTGCTTAAAACCCCGATTGAACTGGACTTCCTTTTTCCCCCTTTCGCCTTTGATAACACTGCTTGTAGGCATAGATCATTTTAATCTACTTCATGTTAAATGTACAAGACGTTATCTTTTCATGAGTAATAACAGCTAATGACCAGAATTGGAAATATCCTGTCAAGAATGTTGTATGACTTACAAAAGGAAGTCCAAGATGAAAGTTCTCCCTCCACTTGATTCTTTTTCCTCCCTGATGCTGGAAGGTGGAATGAGATAGAACTTTTTTCAAGCTCTGCTAGTTTCTCATCACCCCCACCTTATTCTCTTCCAGATTAGTACGTGAATGTGAGATAGATTCCTGTGTCTTACATTTTCCAAGTGACATCTGTAATCAATGGACCCATTCTGACCCTTTTAACATCAGATGGAGAAGGAATATCAGCTACTGAGAAGCTCATTTGAAGATGCAGGGTTCACAGATGACCAGATTGCATGTATCCTTATAGTTTCATATCTAGTGTCTTCATAGGATTGAGTTTATTTTAGTTTATATGAAGGAAATCAATTAGGTGTTTTTGGACAAAATTATTATCAAGCATAGAGGATCAATTATAAATTACCGAGAGAGAAATGATGCTTTTGTCTCTTTAACGTTTGCTAGTTTTGTCAAAGAAATGGTACATTGATGTATTGGCACGTATCCGTATCAATTCTTTTCGGATTGAATTGGCCTTGGGATCATATGAAGATATCCTTTTGTCAGCAGCAGCAACAGTAGAAGCAGAGGCTGCAGTTGGAAATGCTATTTATATGCTACCATCATTTTATAATCATGATTGTGGTAAGAGTTTTCATTCTTCTGATGTTTAGCACTTGCATTATCTACAGTGTGCTAGTCAACCATTGATCACAATGCATATTTTTAGGGACTAGAGACATACCAAAACGAGAACTTCCTTTGTCTGCATGCTTGTGATTTGATTTTGGGCTACAGACAATAGATTTATATGGTTAATGTTCACACTGTGCATATATTTATGATATTGTTATCTAATGTCTAACTCATGAAATTTCCAAGATCCATTAACTTATGGCAACAATTTTTCGTTGGCTGTCAGATGGGTGAATATGAATTTTATCTAATTCCCTGAAGGTCTGCAACTAAGAATTGGCCACTGTCCAGTCTCATGATCTGTGGAAATTAGGACAAGGGATGCTATAGACAAAGTGTCCCAAAAAGTTGAATATTCTAGTTGTAAATTGCCTTTGATCATTTTCTTCTATAACTGGCCTTTTATGGATTGGACCAGCACTCATTCTTGCTATGATCCTCAAAGTTCTGATCTGCAACTGTTGTTAATGGTTTCACATCCATACATCCTAGAAGTACTGGACCTTAGCAGACAAGGTAACCTAAAAGAAGAACAAAGAAGCACTTTATTGTAATCCAATGCTTCACTCCAGAGATGTGCCAACGGAACACAAAGCAGTTTAATAAATTTGAATATTTCACCTGCAGATCCCAATACACACATTTTGTGGATAGAAAGTGTGAATGCAAAATTGTAGGCTCTTCGTGATATTGAAGCAGGTAATTCTCCTTTCACTATTTGATCAGTTTATTTTTCACTTGTATACTTGAGTGCAAGAGAATTTGTTCCATAAGATTTTGGAAAGTTGCATTTACTTGTGTTGTGAAATCAGCTTGGCTTTTGTTATATGGCTCAATTTTTGGATGTTCATTGTCATTGAATATAGAGATTCCATGTGATTATAATCTGATTATGTCACGACCCAGACCTAGGGTCTAGGAGTGACATGGCGAATGGGAACCCGAGAGTCCCCAAACAAGCCTCAAAGTATCCAAATTCACATGGTTCTAAGGGAGGAATGTAGGACTCATGCTATGGGGATGTCATAGGGAAAGGGAGTAACATGAATTCACATAGCACATAGCCATAAAGACTAAGGGGCGGGTAACTATGACTCACTTTATGGTGCAATTCGGGACTTAGGTACTTCCACATTTCCACATCAAACATACATATTTATCATAATTCTCATAGTCAATCCATAATAGCCATATCCAATAGATAACTGTAATCATAAACTCCAAATACATCACATAGCACATATCCGTACAAGAGTCTACAAGATGTCCAACAATGGGGACAGGGGCCAAGACATGTCCCAGGCCCTCCCTCAAAATAGAAATAACATAAGCAAAAGCAACATAAGGTAGAGGAATTGTGGCTTGCCCTTGGAAGATAGGACTCACCACAACAAGCAAAACTTGAGATCCAAGCTAACTGTCCAGACGAACGGCGCGAGCAGTCCGCCGATCCAGACGACCGGCGCCCGTCGAACCAGACAACCGGCGCGAGCAGTCCGCCGATCCAGACGACCGGCGCGACCAGTCCGCCAACCCAGCCGATCGAAGAGAGCATTCCGGCGAACCAGACGACATTGTCCGGCGACACTGTCCGGGGACCTGTTCGGCGACGAACCAACGGCGGTGGGTCCATGGAGGCTACTGCGATGAATGATGTGAAAGGAGCTTCTTATAACTCTTTGTATTGCCCACCTTCCGATCAGCTTACCCTGTCATTTCAAGGCAAAATATATGGTTTTGATATTGTTTCACCT
>DF358511.1:64431-91813 GCA_000787875.1 Solanum virginianum
AAGCTAACAAATTTGGGTGGCAAGACACTTATGTATTCACAAAGGCAATGGGAGAGATGATGATAGACAGCATGAGAGGTGATATTCCTGTAGTAATTATTCGACCAAGTGTCATTGAGAGCACCTACAAGGAACCATTTCCTGGATGGATGGAAGGGAGCAGGTGAATATTCCACTTAAAACTCAAAATCGTAAGAAAAACTTACAGTAATTCACAGTAAAAGCTAATGTTACTTTCGTATGCAGGATGATGGATCCAATCATCTTGTACTATGGTAAAGGGCAGCTCACGGGGTTTCTTGTAGATCCTAATGGAGTTCTTGATGTGGCAAGTTCTTCACTTAATTATCCAGTATGACCATTAACATATATAATGGGTATAGTATTGTGTATTTATTTCTCTCTTGTATGTAGGTTCCAGCTGACATGGTTGTGAATGCAACCTTGGCAGCCATGGCAAAACATGGGACAGAAGGAAAGCCAGGAAGTAGTAGTGTTTACCAGGTTGCTTCATCTGCTGTAAATCCATTAGTCTTCAAGGACCTGGCCAGCATGCTATTTGATCACTTCAACCATTCACCCTACATTGATTCCAAAGGAAGGCCAATCCATGTTCCAAAAATGTCACTGCTCAGATCCATGGACGACTTATCATCCCATCTGTGGCGAGACGCCATTAACAGAAGTGGCCTAACAGATCTGACTGATCCAAATGGAAAGTTGTCCAGGAAACTTGAGAACATCTGCAGGAAGTCAGTGGAGCAAGCAAAGTACCTAGCTAATATTTATGAGCCATACACTTTTTATGGAGGAAGGTAAGAGTTTGGTCTTTATTATCCTCTCTATCAAGTTTTGCACCATTTTTATGAGACTAAAAGAGGTCCAAAATTTTCCAGATTTGACAACAGCAATACTCAGAGGTTGATGGAATGCATGTCTAAAGAAGAAAGATGGCAATTTGCATTTGATGTAGAAAGCATAGATTGGAAAGACTACATCTCTAATGTCCACATTCCAGGGCTAAGGAAGCATGTAATGAAAGGAAGAGGATCATGCACTTAATCTCACTCTGCTCCTTTATGTTTCAGTATCTTATCTTACTGTAAGGTTTTACTTTTACTTTTTTCCCTCCTGAAGGATTTGTGATTTCTGGACAAGATCATCTTTAACAACAACTTCCTGATAATCACTGATGTAGTATCATTTTCAATATACTATATTAATAATATCATATCAAAGTGATCAGTCTACCATAAAAATGTATAGGATTCTTCTTTTTTTAATTTATATGTGCAATGCAAGCCTAGACTATATACTTGTCTAGTTCTATGTATAGAAATGGAAAAGCAACATTATTACCTCTGTTAATCTCTATGGCTCTCAAAGTAGCTATAATTGCTTTTAGAACCCGCAGAATATCTCATTTACATCAGTAATAATATATTAAAGAAGTTCAAAATTGCCATACAAGAGTTCAAAATGGTCAGAAAAGCACGTATTCCTACATATCAACACAAACAATATAGATTTTATTATACAGGAAATCCCAAGCATCATAGGCTTAGGTGAAAGAATAGAGAAGGTACAAGATCCACCACAGACCAAGCAAGACCAGCGTACTGAAAGAGCCTGATACCAGTATCAATTTCGAACGAGTCCTGCCTGGAGAAAAAGAATAGTTTTTGAATATAACCTGCTTGCTTTATTTCATCTGACTTTTTAGTGGAAGCTGAAACGTTTAGTGATGGGACGTAGCTGCTTGATCTCACTGGGATACCCAATGCATTGGCAAGCATGGGAAGCATCCATTTGGCAAGAGCCTTGCTGCAGAACCTCACGAGGAGTATTGTTGGATATCCTATCATCATTCTTCCCAAAAATGCAGGAAGGGTGAGATGGTAAGTCAAGACACGGGGCACACTCTCATGATGAAACTGATGATACGTCTGGTGGACACCAATTACCTGGACAAAAGGATTTTGTTTCATGAAATTGGAGGCACTTGCAATTACCCTGTAAAACCACACCTAACCACCTAGCTATAAGAAATCATCAAAGACATCTATAGTTCTATAAATCCCCACCCCCCACCCCCCACCCCGACAAAAATAAATAAATAATAATAATAAAAAAACTGAACCTGAGCCCAAGGAAATGCATAAAAACTAAAAAAAGAATTTATACGATAGTAACCTTGGCAAGAATAAGAACAAAAAACTGCCAGGACAGCAGCATTCAGCTTTTCCAAGGAGGCATAAATTCATTATGTAAACTCTCATAGCAAAAACCAATACCAACAGTTTTTCCATGATCAATAACATGTGAAACCAACCAGTGGCAGAGCCACATGTTCATCAGAAAATTACACAGTGTAGCTAGGTTAAAAAAAAACTTTTCTTATGTATATATATTGAATATGATTCTCAATTTCTTCATGAGCCTATCCTTTATATTTTGACACCCCTTTGTGAAAATCTTGGTTCCACCACCGAAACCCACAATAGTCTAAGCTCTAAGAGATTATTTAGCCCTCATCCCTTGGGAGAGTGAGCTCTTTTTTTGATAAAGGTAACATGTTATATATCAATCATCCGATCAAAGCTAGTATCCAAAAATTTACAGCAAATCCTTCATGCACAGGAATGTCCTATCAAACTAAAAGAAAAAGGAAAAGAAGAACAAAACTATCACTAGATCCTCCTCCATCTTATAAGGATCCAAGGATGTCTACAATAGCCACAGGATCATCTATATACCCCGAACTACACCAATAGCAAAAGGTGATAATGCAGTTCATTTTAATCTTGTACAAGGGGCTCCTTTTGTTTTCAAAACTTCTTAAATTCCTCTCTTTCCATATGGTCCACCAAATAACTGTCAGGACAATTCTCCATCTGCTCTTGTTTGCGCTGCCATTACCCTCCAAATTCCAACTTTCAAGAGCTTGTCCTGTGTTTTCGAGAATGGTCCAGCTTATACCTCTGAAGCTCATAAATAAATTCCACAACTGACCTACCATTTTACAATGCAAGAACAGATGGCTAATTGTCTCTTCAAACTGCTCACAAAAGCAACATCTTGGGCACAACTGCATTCCCCTCTTCATAAGATTCTCTTGTGCAAGGGCAGCCTCTTTCACCACCAACCAGGTAAAAACTGTCACTTTGTAGGGTGTTTTAATCTTCCATATAAGCTTCCACACCAAAAACTTTACTTGGAATCCCATCTGATTCATATCTCTGCAGAGCTAACAATGAAAAGACCCTTGCTTTGGCACTTCCATTTGAGAGTGTCTTCTCCTTCCTTGAAACCTGCGAATTGATCAAGTGTGCCATAAAATTCAGCCAATCTCCCCAACTCCAAATCATGCATCAACCTTCTGTAAGTGAGGTTCCACCCATGCTCAGACCATACTTCGCGGAGGGTAGACACTTGTTGGTTGAGTTGATGAATACCTGGAAACATGAGTTTGAGGCTTCCATTCCCTAACTAATTGTCTTCCCAGAACATGATCTTCCTACCATTGTTCACATTGATGCCTGTTTTTGCAGCGAAACCATGCCATAAGTTTCTGATTGATCTCCATAAGTTGATTCCATGTGGATGTTACTTCCTTGGTTTTTCAAGACCCACCCTTTTCATATTCGGCTTGAATCACCTTCCCCACAGGGACTGTTCTTCTAAAGGAAACCTCCACAGCCACTTCATGAGGAGGCTTCTGTTGTGCTTTCTAAGATTTCTGATGGACAGTCCTCCCAGTTGCTTGGAAAGTAGCAATGTCTCCCATTTGACTAGGTGGAAACCTTTATGTTCCTACTCTCCATGCCACAAAAAATTTCTTCTTAGAGTATCAATTCTTTCTTCCACCTTTGCAGTAAGAGGGAACACTGACATTAAGTAGGTTGGTAAAGCATCTAAGACTGAGTTGATCAATATCAGTCTACCACCTCTCAATAAATATTGACACTTCCATCCAGACAATCTCTTCTCACATCTCTCCATAACTCTTGAGATATGCTTTTAGCTCCCAGAGGCATGCATAAGTTGAAGGTAACTGTCCTGTTTCTCCCCCCAAAATGTCCACCAGACTCTGGATTCTGGACACATCATTGATTGGGAAGATGTGGCTCTTTCTCCAATAAATGTGCAGCCCAGATATTGACTCAAACACTACTAGGATTACCCTCAAAAGGTTTACTTCACTGTCTTCAGCATTACAAAAAATCAAAGTATCATCTACATATTGCAGATGTGTGATTTTCAATCTGTTATTCACCTCCTTAGCCACATCAAAACCCCTTATCCAGTCATTCCTATGAGCCGTTTTCAGCATACTGTTTAGGCCTTCCATTACTAGCAGAAATAAAAATGGTGACAAAGGGTCTCCTTGTCTTTATCCCCTAGTTGCTGGAAGAAAACCTTCAGGAGAACCATTTATCAAGACTGAGAACCTGATAGTACTAAAACAGAAACTCATCCATATAATCCATTTCCTCCCAAAACCCATACTACGCAAGATTCTGAGCAAATATTCCCAGTTGACATGGTTGTCTGCCTTTTCTATGTCCAGTCCTGGGATCTTATCCTTGAGTCTTGAATCAAGACATTCATTTGCAATGAGGACAGCATCAGTAATCTGTCTTCCTCTCAAAAAGGCCATTTGTTGTTTGCCAATCAGCTTTGGCATCACCCTTTTTATTCTTTCTGTCAGGATTTTCGAGATCAGCTTGTAGACACTCTCAATCAGACTGATTGGTCTGAAATCTTTCAATTGCTTAGCTCCATTCTTCTTTGGGATGAGTGCAATGTAAGTTGCATTGAAACTTTTTTCGGAAACTTCCCAAGAATGGAAGTTCTGAATAGTAGCCATCACATCTCCCTTTAGAATCTCCAGCACTTCAAAAAGAACTCATAGTATATCCATCTGGCCTGGCGCCTTGTCTAAAGCACAGGCCTTGAGGCCCTTCAGGACCTCCTCTTCTCCAAAAGGCTTCTGCAGCTCCTGTTGCTCCTCTCCAGAAATTGTAGGACATGGATTCATGATGTAGGAAGGTCTCCAACTTTCGCTCTCACAATACAGCTTCTTATAGAATGAGATCATCTCCCTTTTGATATCTGATGCTTCTGTTAGCTCATTACCTTCCACCACCAATTTGTCAATATGATTGGCTCCGTTATGAAAATTGCAACCCTTTGGAAGAACTTAGTGTTCTTATCCCCTTGTTTAATCCAGAGTGTCCTAGATCTTTGTCTGCAAGCTATCTCTTCCTTTTTAGCATAATCTTCAAACTCCTTTGTTAGGCTTGCCTTTTGAATTGCTTCCTCCTCAAAAAGGGATCTATCCTGCTGAATATTGTCAAATTCAGTGACTCTGTTGAGTAGATCGTTTTTCTTCTTTTCCAGATTCCCGTACGTAGTTGAGCTCCACACTTTTAAGTTGGTCTTCAAAGCTCTTACCTTAGAAGCTAGGATATAGTTTGGCTTTCCTTCAAACTAAAAAGATGTTCACCATTCTTTAATTCTATCGTTAAAACCTTCGGACTCTAGCCACCACCCTTCAAATTTAAAGTAAGATTTGGTATATACCCAACTACCACTTGTGAGTGCAATTGGTGCGTGGTCTGGACATACTCTTGGCAACAATTCCTGCTTTATATTGCTATACTCTTCCCCTATTCAGTGGAGTACATTATCCTATGATTCTGGAACCATACTCTGAGTTGTTCCCCCTTGTCCAAGTGTAGTTACCTTCCTTTAGTTGAGGATCAATCAACTCCATATCTTCAATCATATCGGAGAATTGAGTCATATAAATGGAGTATCTTGAGCAGTTCTTTTCAGAGGCTTACCTCGCGATACTAAAATTACCACCTAGAATCCATGGTCCAGCTAATAGACTTCTAAGTGCACCAATTTCTGACCATACTTCTTGTCTTTCACGATTACAGGTGGGTGCATATACCCCTGTCATATGCCATTCAAAATCACAATTCTTAGATATGAAACCACATGGTAGAGTATAGTAACCAATTTCCACTACTTTCCCCTCCCAAAGCTTACTCTCCCAAAGAATTAAGATCCCCTCTCTAGTGCCACTAACCTCCCATTGACCAAATTTAACTCCCCTGTTTTCCCACCCCTGTCCAATTGCCTCCCCTTCTCACCTTCTAACTTTGTTTCCTGTAAACATATGACATCTGCCTTCCACTCTTGAAATACACCGTTGATGATTCTCCTCTTGTCAAATTATCTTCATATGCATCATGTACCTGTAGTTTTTCCTTTCTCCCTAGTTCTCGGCCCACTGCTTTCAAATTTCATATCAATGGCCAGCCCCCTAAGTTCTTGCATACCCCTGACTTTGATAGGTTCCCCCTCCTGTCTTGTTGACTTCTTGACTGTGTTAAACCTTCTGCTGTCTATTTTCATAAGGAGT
This sequence comes from Solanum virginianum, assembly GCA_000787875.1. Classification (NCBI taxonomy): domain Eukaryota; kingdom Viridiplantae; phylum Streptophyta; class Magnoliopsida; order Solanales; family Solanaceae; genus Solanum; species Solanum virginianum. The sequence goes on from DF358511.1 coordinate 70,868, forward strand.
GCCAGTGCTTCCTTTCGGCATCCATCAAAAATTACTCCAAACTCCTTGCTCATCTTGATTAGGTTTTGATGTACTCAGATTGGTACATCCATCTCCCCATCACTTTCCTCTACTGCATCAAGAAAATTAGTGGTTCTGCCTCCTCAATATTCCATGGTTCTGTTTCCACTTCATCCACAATTTGCATATTTGATTGAGAGCCGTTGGAGGGAGCATTGATCCTTCCAAGATCTGTGCTTGATGCAGCATCAACAAAATCACCCCCCTCAATTTGTTTCGTGAACTCCATGAGGGATCTGCTCATCTGTGTTTGTCTCTTCAGTAAAACTATCATAGAATTCTCCCTCGGGTAAATTTGCTTCAAGTTTGTCCGTCATAGGGTCAATTTTAGTTGCTACCAATTCTTTTGTCTGGAGGGGTTCTTGAAGCTGGGCATCATCAAAAAGAAATTGGACTTCATTAAGTAGGGTCGGGCCTCTCTTAAGCCCATTTCTTTTTTGTGTTTCTTTTCTCCACAAACTTGGCCCAAAGTCATTCACTGAAGCCTTCCTTGAGCGCATGTGATACAGGGCCCACACCAGTTGTCCTGTTGATTACAGAACCCACGTGTCTGTGGCAATCTTTGCTAGCGATAAAGTCTCTACTCCTTTCTCTGTTATCCTCTATTACCCATAGGTCATTACCCATCGTCTTCTTCCTCTCTCCGGTCATCACCAAGGTCTGGTTCTGGCCATATCGGAATAAAAAAGGTGAGGCCTTTCTCCGATAGCTTGACCTCTCTTGGAATGTTTGCCCCATCGCCTTTAACTCGTAGCCTCGCCCACTTCAGGTGATTCTTCAAGGACGTTTCTTCATCTGTTTCTAGCCAACCACCACATTGGTCCCTAATGTCTTTGAAGGTGTTCTCCATCCATAGGTGCAACGAACACCCACAGCTCTTATCCAGGTGGAGCTCCACAGCTGATTGCAACAGCCTATTGTTGGCGTCCACCATTGAAGATGTAGTTTAGATGCTTCCAAGTCCTGTCACCGTGAAGGACCTGTTCTGCCATGTGCTTACTCGGGGAATTCAAATAGGAAAAAACTTCCACCCATCTCATATATGTTGATCCCAAATGCCTTCTTCCATGTGTTGGTAGCCCATCTTCTGATAGGCTTGCCTTTTGAATTGCTTCCTCCTCAAAAAGGGATCTATCCTGCTGAATATTGTCAAATTCAGTGACTCTGTTGAGTAGATCGTTTTTCTTCTTTTCCTGCACCTTCCAAGTACACCTTGCTGTAGTTCTGTGTCAACCTTTGGAATGGCCGTGTCGCCCCTGTTATGGTTGTCTTCTGTTACAGATGCTATCTTTGATTGCCATTTGCTAGTTCTGACTGCGTCCGCAAAGCAGATTTTTTGGATCTGTCAACCTTGGTTTACTTGTACTGGAGACTTCCTTTTGATTTTTAATGAAGTTGTCTATCTTTAATGCAATGTCCCCTCAACCCCTATTTAATGCGAGTCCTGGAATTATAATAACAGATCTTTTTCCTCCTTGTACTGTTACAATGCTAATAAATCTCCCAAATTTATTTTGTTTTCTGGAACAATAGAAGTCTGCAAACTTTTCATTAAACTTCCACCTTCTTGTAAGTACTCTGGAGTCCTTCTAAGCTTCTCGCATGGCAAAAATTAGCCATTCCATGGTTTTCTTGTTGCACGTAGTTCTGCGAATCAAGTTTCAGCTTCTTTCCACCCATTAAAACCAAGGTCCTGTTCTGGCATTCAATCTCGTTATATCATATGACTTGATACCAACTGCAAAATAGATTCTATTCTCCCCCACTTGATCTAATCAACGACTGTTTCAGTGGTCACAGTGAGTGACAACTGTTGGCTAAAGAAAGAAAGGTTTAGTTTCGGTAAAGGCTCACTGAAAACTGTGTACTCTACAGTCCTAAGAAGTAGGAGAGAGAGGGTTCTCGAAAGACATGCCTGGGAGCATTTTTTTAAGATTTTCCAAAGAAAAGAGTTTGCAACATCTGTTGAGAGAGTGAGCTATTGACCAGGAACCTAAGCATGAAAAGGGAAAAAAAGGCAATGATTGAGTGAAAGAGAGCTCTTAAGCGCTCTCTCTCCCTCCACTTATTCCATTTTTTGTTTAGTTAATAGCTAAGCAAATGAAACATGCAGGAGGAATTGGAAACCTAGGCTACTCTTTCACATCTGATCTAAAAAGTCATAGATATTTGTGTGGCTATAAATCATTTCATTAAGGGTAAAAAGGGAATTTTAAAGTTAAATTGTCACTAAATGTAGAAATGTATCATTCTTTTGGGACTGACTAAAAAGGAAAGTAAATCGCATAAATTGGGACAGAGGGAGTAATAAATAGCACACAGGTAAGAATACAGCAACACATGCTTATATTTTGATTACCAAAACCAAGGTAGCAACAGGAAAATGACTTCTCCTCCAGGACAGCAACCCACAGATTTTTAGCTCTCAGCTGCCTTGTTTATATTATGAAATTCAAGTTTGCACTATTAGTCATTCAATTTAAATGGAAATTGATGACTGCCAAAAGATTCACTTTAATCATACAAGTCAAAGTGCAATCAATATTCAATAAGAAGTTTATTAAGAGTAAAGAGATGTTGGGTTGAACAGTCAAAAGACCTCCTTCTCCAACAAATTGTCCAGAGACAATCACCTTGTAAATAGACCACTGCCTTCTGACCAACTCATCAAGGAGAAAGCAGTGTGGAAGAAATAACGTAGCAAAGCTGTATGAGCTTTTTCATATCAACATAGCTGATTCACATGAACTGAGAACTAGGAGAAGAAATTTTTGCAATCATTTGCTAAGGAACAAGATAACCGTTTCCCACATTTTTCCCTATGCAGTCATTTTTCAGAACTAAAACTTGTAGGCAAACACACTGAAGCAATCTGGTCAATGAACACAAATCTCAGTAGAAGGTCTCAACAAAGGAATAAGTGGAAGGAGAAATCTGAACTTCACAAGATAAAGTCAAGCAAGTATAGTTGTGTGCTTACAATTCCCAATGCCACACCATTGAAGGCTGTATGGAACTCAAAACTTGGAGTTGGAAGCTGCGGTGTAGGATAAGCAAAGAGCAACAAGAAGCATAGCACAACCCAGAATGATGCAACTGCAAATATGCCAAATCTCAGAACCAGGGGCAAGATTGATAGTCATTCAAATATGAAATAAAGATGACCAAAAAAATAAAAACTAGAGAACTCCCATTTGTCAAAGAAATCAACATTGTTCTATCTTAAATAATCAAAACATGGAATTTTCTCACAATACAGATGTTCTCACCAGTGCCATCGAAGGCACAAGAGTGGAAAAGCTCCAAGCATTTATTAGGACTAAGACATAAAAGCACAAATGACGATAGAAGATTAATCAATAATTATATGGAAAAGAAATTAAAAGCCATGTCAATCAAATTCAAAAATCATTTTAAATTTCAGATTCAGATAAAAGTATCTAAATCAAATTATTGACAAATTTTATTTTAAAAAATTATAATCTTTCTATCTTGAAAGTAACATTCATCAAGTTCCCTTAACTTTTTGTGTATCGTGTTTTTCTCTATTTTTTGTCTATTGTTGTCCTCCTTAAGACAGAACCGGTGGGTGCTGAGATGCGTGTTCTGTCTGTCCTAAAGCACTGGTTAAGCTAGGCAAAGCATCTAAATTGCACAGAAGAGTTTTTCTGGCTTAAGTGCGCTTCGAGCAAACCTTTAACGATACAATTCTTTCCAATTTTGTCTCATAGGATAGAACAGGTATTCTAATGAGAGAAAAATTGCACATACAAAGTTATCTTAATATGACTGTAGGGGTTGCCAGTTTGTCGAAAGACGCTCGTCTCAGCGCTAGAGTTAAGGCGACAAAGGGACCTGAAGCTTTTCCGCTCTGAAGCGAGGAATTTTCTAGAAAGTGGTGCAGAAGCGGCAAGGCGGCTAGAAGCAGCGCCTTTTCATATTTTCAGTACAAAGCTAGGTTTTTCAGGTACTTGTTTCTCCTTTCTTCTTCTTTCTTTTCTTTCTCTTTTTCCGGCATCTCTGTTTTCTCCTCTGTTTTGCTCAGTGTTTTTTATCGTCCTTTGTTTTCTCCTCTGTTTCTGGAGTTCCTTTTTCTCAGTCTTGCTTCATTCATTACCTGCATTTTTCTTTCTTTTTTTTTTCTCCAGATTTAGTGTACAACTAGGAGGTGTTTGGATTGGCTTGTTTTAAGTAGTTTTTGACTTTTAAGATCTTTTTTATTTTTGAGATAAAACGTTTTTAAGCACTTACTTTTAGGCCAAAAAAGTATAAAAATAAGCTAAAAACCAAAAGTTGGGTAGGACCAACTTATTAATTTTAGCTTTTAGCTTTTAGCTTATAAACTAATTAAAAAAGCTAATCCAAACACCCCCTTAGTTGAATAACAACTTAAGTATTTTTGCCAAGGAGGGCTCTAAGATGATGCAATATGCTAACTCTTTTGGTGTGCTGGACTATTCCACCATTGTTTGTTTTGAGTAAATTAGAAGCAGAGAAAGTAGGAACTCCTTTTGTTAGGCTAAAAAGGTCATCTAATAAGTCAGATAATTGTAATAAGTACCATAGTACCTATGGTATAACACCTGCCCCAATCTCTATTAGTGGATGCAACACACTGCCACTTCTTTGTAATGATGCGTATTAAATAATATGAATAGATTATCTTGTTTACCCCAAAAAAAAAGGGCAATATCTAATGGTATCAAAAAGAATAACATAATATGTTATTGATATTGAGTTTTTGGTTATTTATATATGCAAATTTAATAGTTTAAAGTTTTTCGTATTAATTAGCTGTTTGCTTCAAATAGGCAAGTGCTATGCTTCTTGCCTCAACCAAACAGACCCTTGACGCACTTTCTGTTGCCTCTCGTTCTCCAAAACACTGGGAGTTACCTAATGACAATAACTGTACTCATTGAGTGAGCTAAATCCATCTGCATTAAACTTCACATAATTCTCGGGTAACCTATCTTAGATATATAACACTAGATATTATGCAGAAATAGTTGCTCTTTGATAGAAACCACTGCTGAATATGGGCATTATGAAATGTTCAGGTTCAGTCAGCCCCTATAAACTCTGAGTTTTATGCCCAAATCGGTAGTCATTCCCCTTAAAGAAATTATATCTATGTCTGTAATGACTGATTTGTATGCAAGATCTATTCAACCAGTAAGCGTTATGTACATACCAGCTACATGGACTCAGCTAGGTTCTCAAAAATAACCAAACAGAAAAGCAACTAGTGTAGCCAGCCTGGGTAAACAAAATCAGGTCCGGCCTTACAACTGGGAAACCAGTTTAGCCTACTCAGGCATTCTGCCTATTTACAATGTCTCTGTCCTACTACATGCAAATCCCTATGACTTCTCTCATCCAGCTCTGACATTATGACACTCGATATAGTTGGAATAAGAGGGTTTTCTTGCAGCTTTTCATCCAGTCTACAGAGAACACTAGCACTCAGCCTTAACAAGATTCTTTTGTGTTATCCTTCCAATGCTCCCTTTCACAAATACATTAAGAACCCGGCATGCAAATCTATTTTTTTTTTAAAAAAAAAAAAGATAGAAAGGAGATTTTTTGCGGGAGGAGCCAAGCTCTTACATCTTTCGGCTTCAGGAACCTCAAGCAAATTTAATTGCATTTCCATGCCCTATAGTTATTATGCTAAATATCAGCACTATATATGGTACGTTTAACTCCTGATTCAGGAATCCAAGTCTATCTTGGACCCTCTATCAATTGTTGTCTTAATTATTTCTGTCTACTTAAGCATCACCTGTCTTTTTTTTCTTTGTGTTGTTTTTTATATTTGAGCTGAGAGTCTATCAGAAGCAGCCTCTCTACCTCGTAGAGATAAGGTCTACATACACACTAACCCTCCCCATACCCTACTAGTGGATCACACTGGGTATGTTGTTTATATTTGATTGAAGTCGTGGCTAAACATCCTTTTGGATTTTGGAGTGTACGTTCAAGATACCACACCAATGGAAGAAGCATCACTAAATATCACCACTCTTAATTTACTACTTCACTGATTTGGAAGACTCTATTAGTGATGACAAATTAATCAGCGGAAAGCCAATGTTAATCACATTGGACATCTTGATCTATTATTTATTCCAAATATGCCATTAAGTGGATATCTACCAAGAAGCACATCACAGTTATCAGCAAGGCAGCATAGTGTCTCATGCCTATTCCCTAGATTTTGGTTTTTGAATTTTGATTGACACAACCGTTAAGACCAAGGAAATTTAAAAAAGGTAACAGTACTCATACCATTTTGCCCTGAAACAATGAAATCATCTATGTATTTATGAACAGAAAGCCAGGATGCCAGGATTGCCAATCCTAAAGCTAGACCCGCAATGATGTCAATCAAGCTGTGCATTCCCAGATATATTCTTCCTGACAGAAAGGCAAAATTTGAGTCGTGGATGTTTTGAGGAAGTAAGAATGGAGCTTCATGCAGAAATAGGACTTACCTACTGCAATGAAGAAAACAAACACACAAACGATTGCTAATCCAGCTAATCCAACAATGGCATCATCATTTTGTGTATAGGATAAGATGTACTGAAGAAGGAACCTGATTTATCCATAAAGGGAATAAGAGGAGTAAGAGTATGCTGATATAAAGCACAAAAAATGCGTCATGATGAGTAATCTTTTGTTCCTAAACAAAGTAAAGAGTAATTGATTATATTTTCTGCAAAGTCCATCAGAGCAAGAAGCAGTAAGAGGGTGTACCCTGAGAGGCAGACAGTGTTTAGGGTGTGTGAAGAAGGAAGTCCATATTCGAGAGCATTTTCTTTTTCATCTTCGGTTGCTGTTATTCTCCTAACAGATGGTGAAGTGGGTCTAGGAGCACATACAACATCCTGCAATTTTATACACAGCTCCCACACATGATCTAAATAAACAATCTAAAAAGACTTAGATTATGAGAAAAGACAGTACCTTTATAGAGTTACCAATATAATCACACAAGGCCATCAAAAGGGTCATCTGTCTTGCCAATTTACAATGCCCACTCTGCAACATAAATATTCCACTATGAAAGAAGAAACGCAAGTACAAATTGGAAATACAAACAAACAAACACATACCCAGAATAGCAAGGGAAGGAAAGCAGTGTAGAAAGGCACAGAAACAACACAAGAAAGGGCAGAAAACAAGGCATCCAAATATTTGTTGTGATATTTCTGCAAAAAGAATAAAAAGGAAATCAGTATACACATAAAGTGTGATGACATTAGAAAGTAGAAGAGTCTGTGAAGCAAACCTGGATCTTTAAAGTAATAGGAGTGGTAGAAACAACATAGCTAGAAACCCATGGTTGAGTCAAAGATCTAATCTTTTGGGTCACATTAAATATTGAAGATACAACGACCCATGTACCAATTCCGCACAACAACAACACCTCCCACGTTGGGATGCTCTCCATCAACCTCTCAAAATTCCTCTTCTTCTCAAAGAATTTTGGGATCTTTTTTGCCAGAGAAACAAGACGACTGCGTCTCTGATTCTTTGGTTCCTTGGATTTTGGATTTTAAAAATATTTCCTATTTCTATTTTCTATTTTAGAAATTTGATATTTCCAAGAAACGACCAATTTCCTATGACAGAGAAAGACGCGGTTGTGAAAATTGAGGCAATGGTTTAAACAAGCTGACAGTTTTGACCTTCAGCATGATTAAATTAATTAGGAACCAAAATGAATATTTTAAAATCTTTAGCAATTATTTTTTAAAAAAAATTAAAAACTAATAACAATCTTTTCAAAATTCCTTTCAACTTCTCTTTCTTTCTTTTCTCTTCTCTTCTCATCTCAGACCTCACACAATCAGACGTCATTTTTTAATAAAAAATAAGTTAGGACTTTCTTTTGCTTCTTTCTTTCTTTGTTCAGTGCATCTGCGTCTCATCGTCATTCCATCATCATCATCTTCATTAAGCACAGGTAAGCTATGATTAATTTTTCTCAATTATGATTTTGATTTTTAAGATAAAAATAATTTTTTTAGGTTAAAGAAGATGAAAAAATATGTGTATTTTGTTATTGCATGCCCTAATTTCTACTTAGGTATGCTTGTTCTTTTGACAATGGTGTTATTTGATTTTTACACTTTTTGAAGATGCATTTTCGGATAGTGGGTGTTGTTGTTATTTGATTTTTGTTGTTGTAGTACTTTGTGAGAAAAATGTTGAGTTGGTTTGGCTTGGTTTGGTTAATTTCGAGTAGGTCTGACAGCAATTATTGAAGAATTACAACCACTAGGTAGGGTTCTTGTTGGTATTATTTGATTTGTTGTACTCTTTGATGAAATTTTTGAGTATGAGTATTGTTGTTGTTGTTTGATTTTTGTTGTTGTAGTACTTTGTGAGGAAAATATTTGATTGGTTTGGTTGATTTCGAGTAGGGTTGACAACAATTATTGAAGTACTTACAATAACTAGGTAGGATTGTTCTTGTTGGCGTCGTTTGATTTGTTGTACTCTTTGATGAAATTTTTGGGTATGAATGTTGTTGTTCTTGTTTGATTTTTGTTGTTGTAGTCATTCTGAGAAAAATGTTTGTTTGTTTGGTTGATTTCGGGTATGGTTGGTTGCTCAATTTTAAAGTTTTGATAGTAATTGTTGAAATAATTAGAACAACTGCTATGGTTGTTGTTTTTCTTTGATGTTAGTTGTTATGCTTTTTGTTAGAAAAATGTATTGCATACCCTAATTTCTACTTGGGTAGGATTCTTCTTGTTAGTATTATTTAATTTTTTGGGTGTTGATTGATTTGTTGAACTCTTTGAAGATACATATTCGAGTATTGGGTGTTGTTGTTATATTTTTTTGTGAGAAAAGAACACATGTTGTTCATGTAGGGATGTTCTTCAGCAGTTGCTTTTTTTGTCTTTATTGGGAGTGGTTGATCAAACTAATAGATTATCTTTATTTTGTGACAAGACTTTCTACTTTAATGGCCCGATTGAAACGACAAAATTCTAGAGATGATGTTCCTACGAGAGCTTCGAGAAGGAGGCTCATTATATCTAAAGAAGAAGAGGGTGAATCACAACAAGAATTGGAAAATCTTATTGAACGAGTCACTCTGAGGTTGCTGCTGGTGCCAGTCTCGCAACTGCTAGACACAGTCCCTCAGTTGCTAGTTCCAGCCCATCAACTGCTGGTTCCAGTCCCATAGCAGCTGTTTTCAGTCCATCAGCTGCTAGAGACAATCTTTTAAGTACTAGTGTCACTCCCACAATTGTTGGTGCATGTACCTCAACTGTTGCACCATGTCCCATAGCTAGTGAAGACAGTCCTTGAGCTGCTGCAGACACTCCCACAGCTGGTGAAGACAGTTTCTCAGCTGCTGCAGACACTCCCACAACTGGTGAAGATAGTCCCTTAGCTGTTGCAGACACTCTCACATTTATTGGTGACAGTACATCAATTACTGCAGACAGTCCCTCTGCTAGCTCTTTCGTTGTAGCTTTCAGGTATATTGATTATGGATTTGAAACACTCGGGCTTTTGAATTGAGGTGAGAGTGGTGATCTCGAGATAAAATATAAAATTGAAAAATAATTTTCTTATTTTAAAAAAATTTAGTAGATCAAAAATTGAATAGCTTTTTTAGGTCTATGATATTTGCAAAATACCTAAACATAAGTGAAGGTAACACCCCAAGGTTCCAAATGAAGCTGATGGATCAACTTATTCATCGTTGGATCAAAAGTGAAAATGATTTTTGGGTTAATTTTTGTGGCATGTTTGTTTGTTTTGGCATGAAAGAGTTTGCCGTTACTAGGTTGAATTGTCACCTACCACATCTTCCTGCCTCCAAATCTGCCAAGGTAAAGAGGAGATACAAAAGAATTGTCGATCCAATACATAAGAAGCATTGCAAATCAAAGGAGATACTTGACTTTTTGCAATCTAGTAAGGTTAAGAAGAGTGTTAAGAAGTCTTTGTGTTTTGTTTTTCTTTGTACATGATATTCTTATGGGCAAAGATTCAGGGACCAATGCAATGGATTCTTGGTTCAAGCTATTGGTAGACTGGAAGGCATTTTGTTTATCCTTAGGGTAGGGATAACTATATCCTCATGGTGGAGTATTTGAAAAAGACTGCGACATCGACTAAAAAGTCTGCTAATCTATATTATTTTCATGAATTTTTATGGTAAATTTTATTTATTATATTTTTGTTGTAGCATTTTTATATTGATTTATTATTTTAATTAATAATTATTTATGTCACCAATTTATTTAGGCTTGGACTTTTGAAGTCATTCAACACATACGAAAAACATTCAAGGAGTTTGACGAGGAAGTATCTTCTCTAAAACTTCTTCGATGATTGATGACGCCAAACAATAGTAAAGTTGAGATGCACAAACTATTTGATCCCCGGAAGATGAGGTAAGTGTTACAACAGTTGTTGTCTTCTCACTTTAACAACTATTATCTTCTCACTTTAATAGTTGTTATAATTTGTTAACAATTCATATCTTCTCACTTATTCATATTTTAGTATATTTATTAAGATAATTTTATTTAATTTATAAATTATTTATCCATGGCTAATTTCTACCGAAAGTGAGAAGGATATGAACTTTTGGATAAAATTTGTGCCACTCGAGGAAAATAAGAAGACCCGAGGATTTTGAAGTTAGTAAAAAATTTAGTAGCCGTAACGACCATCAAAAGAGATTTTCTTATGGATTGATGGTGATAGCAGGTGTAGATACTATTGGGACAAGTCTAGATGTTGTTGGAGTAGCTACTGATGAAATTGTTGTTAGAGAAATAGCAGTTGCTGATGATAGAGAAGGATTTTCTCCTCTTGGTAGAGGTTATTTTAGAACTCCATTCACTATTGGTAGATCCAATCATCTTGGTGTTGGGAATACTAAGGTATCTTGCGGTACTTATGGTTGTGAAATTTTCAATGACAGGATAAATAGGATGATGGCAAAGATGGATTTATTTGAGCGAACCTTGAATACTGCGATATCCAAAAGAGGTGTCATTCTATCATCAAGGGTAGTGTCGCCATATACTCCTATCTGTGAGTAAAGAAGGCAAAATAAGTTTTCAAAAGCACTCATGAGCATCAGAAAAAGGGCAACAACTGCTACAAAGGAACAACAAACACCAGCTATTAGGGAGGAGCAGCAAGCAGCTACTATGGAGGAGCAGCAACCAACAAATGGTACAGAGGAGCAACAACTATTGGGATAGTGTTATTTATTTAAAGTTCGGATGATATTCATTTAATGTTTGGATAATGATGGGTTTATTTAATGTTTGGATAAAGGGTATTCTTAGTGTTTGGATAATGAGTATTTTTAATATTTGGATGATGGATATTTTGTTATTTTCTAGACTTTTTAGGGATATTAATGATTGATAGTTATTTTATGAATATGGGTATTTTCTTATTTTCTGACTTTTTTGGAATGTTGACGATGGATATTTTATGTTATAGAAATATTTCCTTTTATGTTGGAATGTTAGATGTTATGTCGGAATATCTCCAAGTCAGCATCTTGCTAGGCTACCCTTATATCTGCTGTAAAATGACTCAGCAAGGCATATATTTATTGGGACGATCTTAACATTTGTTGTGAATATGACTCAGCAAGTCAGCTTTTTGCTGGGGCTATCCTTATATCTGCTATAAAATGACTCAGCAAGTCATTTAATTGCTGGGACAGTTTTAACATTTGCTACGAATATGACTCATCAAGTCAGCCTTTTGCTGGGACTATCCTTATATCTACTGTAAAATGACTCAACAAGTCATCTACTTGCTGGGACAGTCTTAACATTTGTTGTGAATATGACTCAATAAGTCAGCATCTTGCTGGGGCTATCCTTATATCTACTGTAAAATGACTCAGCAACTCATGTACTTGCTCGGACAATCTTAACATTTGTTGTGTATATGACTCAACAAGTCAGCATCTTGCTGGGGCTATCCTTATAGGGGAGGGTACTCTAGGTATAACTGGCACTCGTAGACTATTGCTAGTCCTCAAGTGAACCATCTAGTCTCATTACATTCGTTCATTCAGTTTGATAGAGGAAGATAATAAGAAATTAACTAACTATCAGAGAGCTATAAGACTATCACCATCACCATATAGTATAAGCTAAGAACAACGAAAGCAATCTCGATATAAAGAAAAGGGGGAAAAGAACCCTAACATTGGCCATCATCAATCTGTTTATGAAGCCTCTATGACTACTGTCTAAGAAGGTACAATGACATATCATAGCTACCATAATCAAGAAAATAACTCAAAGTAACTGAAAAGATAAACATGTCCTCCGAAAGCAAAGGAGGACTCACTAAGTCTCTGTCTGGGGATCTGCGAACCTCAACGATTAGCCTGTTGAAGTCCTCTGTTTATAGAATCTACATCATAAAATGACGCAGTGCCAAAAAGGGCGTTAATACATAGAATGAACTATATGTAAAATGGGCTAAAGTAAATGATATACAATAACAATCAGCTCATTAGTCACTCATTCTCAACTCAGATAAGGAAACTGATCTCTATCACCTCACTACCCATCAAGACATCACACTATCACCTCAACCTCAAAGAACTATTAGCGTGAACCTATCTAGGAGTTTCTATGACCGACAACCACCATCTATGAGCCGGTGATGATACAACAAAAAGATGTCGTTGCCACATCCGTCCAGTACCTTATCGAGGTATGGGACAAGTCTATCGGGGATCCTAAAAGAAGTCTGTCAAGCCCTCTGCGGGGCAAAGGAAACATCCGCTTTCACGGTCCAATTCTCTCCTACATTGGCCATATAGTTAATGAGTGCGAGTGAGACTCACCCTCACCTATTTTGGTGCTAATACTCCTCCCAGGACTCAATATGCTCATAAGTTTATCAATTCATCAAGGATTTCCATCACTCAACCCCTAAGGCTAAGAACACTCAGCTCATCTCATTATTTATCAACCCAAAGAGTAGGATTATTCCTTCTAAACTAAGGTTCAACCTCGTCAGGCTCTAAGAACCCCAATTCAATCAGTTCCAGTCATCAATACACTCCTCTCAGGGCTCAGACTCTAACAATCATCATATTCAGACAATTAAGACTCTAGACATTACCCCTAAGTTCCTTCTTGACATAATTAACAATAGAATCATGCAAATTAGGTATACAATCTTTATAATAATACATGCAAACAGTAAATACAATTATGATGATCATCAATTTAAGATAATATGTATAAATTAAAGATAATTTTCAAGAAAGTCACCAAGAATTACTATTCAAGACCCATCAACTATCCATTATCAACCTAATCTATACATTGGGGCACATGGAAGAACAATTCCATGTTCTGGGTAGCCTTTACATACCTGGATTGAAGAGTTATCAAGTCTCCTTCAAGAAATTGAAATCTCACTTGGAACCCTTAAGTCTTTCTTCTTCTTCTCTCTCAGAAAGCACGTTTAGACTTAGAAAATTATGGGTTCTGAAACCCTTTCGTACGAATTAATACTCTAAAACATATTTTTGGACTTAAAATGGGTTGGGAATGACCAAAATACCTTTTTTGAAATTTAAAAAAAAAAAGTTTTTAAACTGGTGTACTGGTCCACAATGCGCCAGGGCATGGACCAATACATTTTCGCTATTTTTTGGAAATTCCAATTCCCATCTAAAAATTGAAGAAAAACTTAAGTGTGTCTCCACGCCCCCTTCGCGTCGCGCCAGGGGTGCGGGTTAACCCGGTTGCTCTTAAATCAGGCCGAGACCACTTTCCACTCAATTTTTTTGCACTAATTGCAAATTTGGTCTCGGATTTCCAATAAGGGCTTTGGAAGACGCATTGTGTACACGTTATGTTTTGGAGGAGTTCTGGTAATTTCATGGGATGTTACATCATCTCCCCCTTGGGATCATTTATCCTCGAATGATGAGTAAGGGTCGAAAAGAAGCATGAGTAACCTCAAAACTCATCTCATGCCTTACTCGGGAATTCTCGAGCTTTCAACTATCCCCCACCTTCTACAATTCTATCTTAGACTCAGGAATGGAATTAGCACATCAACTCAAGAAAGAAATTTCAATAACTTTAAGGAGAAGAACATTACCTTCAATATCATCATCATTTGGCATGAACAGCTACGGGTATTTGAGTTTCATCGCTTCCTCAGCTTCCCATGTAGCTTCCTTAACAAATTGGTTCCTCCATAGAACCTTGACGGAGGCTATTTCCTTGTTCCTCAGCTTACGAACTTGTCAGTCAAGGATTTGGACTGAAATTTCTTCATAAGATAAATTGTCTTTTACTCCCATGCTCTCAACAAGAATTGCTAAGGCAGGATCCCCCAAACACTTCTTCAACATTGACACATGAAACACCAGATGAACTCCATCTAGCTCGAAAGGCAAGTCTAGCTCATAAGCAACCTTCCCAATCCTCCTCAAAATCTGGTATGATCCGATATAATGCGGACTCAACTTCCCCTTCTTACCAAACCTCATAACACCCTTCATGGGCGACACCTTCAAGTACACCCAACCATCCACCTCAAACTCCAAATCTCTTCTCATCACATATGTATAAGACTTCTGACAACTCTGGGCTGCCTTCAACCTCTCTCTAATGACCTTCACCTTCTCCATAGACTGGAGGACGAGAGTCAGGTCCAATCAACTCAACTTCACCAACCTCAAACCAGCCAATCAGTTGATCTACATCACCTCCCATATAATACCTCATAAAGGGCCATCTAAATGCTGGCATAATAGCTATTATTGTACGCAAACTCAATAAACGGTAGATGATCATCCCAATCTCCCTTGAAATCGATGACACAAGCTCTCAACATATCCTCCAAAGTCTAAATGATACACTCAGCCTGCCCATCAATCTGAGGGTGAAAAGCTGTACTCAGATGTACTTTCGTACCCAATCCTTTCTGAAAAGATCTCCAGAATTGAGAGGTGAATTGAGCTCCTCTGTCCGAGATAATGGACAAGGGAACCCCATGCAACCTCACAATCTCACAAATATAAAATCGGGCATACTCCTCAGCAATATAAGTTGTCTTGACTACCAAAAAGTGGGCTGATTTTGTCATCCTATCAACAATCACCCACATCGAATCATGCTACTTTCGGAGATCTTGATAAGCCAATAATGAAATCTATGTTAATCATCTCCCATTTCCATTCTGGAATTTCAAAATTCTGAGCTAACCCACACGGGCTCTCATGTTCAACCTTAACCTGTTGACAATTGGGGCATTTAGAAACAAATTCGGCAATGTCTTTCTTCATCCTATTCCACCAATAGACTTCTCTTAAGTTGTGGTACATCTTGGTGGAATCGGGGTGAATAGAATATCTGGAGCTATGAGCTTTGACCATGATCCTATCTCGAACACCATCGACATCGAGCATGCACAATCTTTAAGAACCAGGATGGATGGAATACCTGGAGTTATAAGCTTCCGCTATAATCCTTTCTCGAACACCATCAACATCGGGCACACACAGTCTGCCCTGGTATCTCAACACCCTATCTCCCCCTTTGGAGAAAACCATCACCTTCTGCTTGTGAATTACTTCTTTCAATTGGAACAAGACAGGGTCTTGGTCTTGCTTCTCCTTCACTTCTGACACTAAGGAGGAAGCAGAACCATTCTGAACATTGACCCTGCCTTCGTTGTTCTCCTCAAGTTGCACTTCCAGTCGAGCCAATCTATGCACTTCCTTCGCTAGTGCTCTCTTCCTTCCTCCACATGGGCAGTGCTACCTATAGACATCCTGCTAAAAACATCAACAATAATGTTAGCGTTACCTGGGTGGTAGAGAATACTCATATCATAATCCTTGAGCAACTCCAACCATCTCCTCTGCCGCAGGTTGAGCTCTTTTTGGCTGAACACGTACTGCAAGCTTTTATGGTCAGCGAACACGCCCACATGCACTCCATACAAGTAGTGACGCCAGATTTTAAGTGCGAACACCACTGCTGCCAACTCAAGATCATGAGTTGGATAATTCTTGTAGACAATTAATTTTTGACCAAACCTAATTTATCTACCTTTTTAGTATTTAAATATTTATTTATGTATTTTTCTAAATTGATATTTTTTATTTTTAACCTTATTTATAGTAGGTTTGTTTAAATTATTTGAAAATTACAAAAATAGAATGACATTTTTAGATAAGTTTGTTTTAATTTATTTCCAAAATATATAGAAATATGGTTTTTTTTAGGTTTTAATAAACTAGATTTTTTTTCTTTCTTAAAAATTATAAGTTGGCTATTTAACTTTTCTTAAATTATGCTAGCTTAAAACAAATTAAATAATTTATCATTCTTCTATAAATATTTACATATATATATATATATAACAAAAAGGAAAAAAAAGAAATAAAAAGAAGGAATCCTAATTCCCTCACACCTATTTGGACCCACACACACATTCCACTAACTAAAAGCCTAAAACTATTCCCCATCCCCAATTTGTACACACACACGTTCACTTTTCTTTTTTTTTTTTAAAAAAAAAAAAATTAACACAACACACACTGCACGTTTTTCTGAAAAAAAATTTAATTTTTTTTTCAAATATAACACAAATCTCTCAACTCTCCTTATTTTTCTCAACTCCCACACCCTATACTTCCACTATAATACAACTTCCTCACCCACTTTCTCTATATAATAAAATATAATAACAGAAAGAAGGTTTTTTTTTTGGAGTCTAAGAAAAAGATTTTCAAAAGAGCGTAGATTTCAAGGAAAAGAAAAGTATACACATTCAGAAAAAGAGAGGATACACAAAGAAGAAAAAATCTTCAAGCCTTTGCTGAATTGAGTTTAGTTCTTGTTTGAATCTCCGGTGGCAAAGCTCGTGATCTTTCTTGTAATTAATTTATCACATAGATTCTTGCCGGATTGTATTTATTTATTTTATTTATTTCTTTGTAAAAACTCTTGTTGAGAATTGAATTGTGAATGGATTCAATATACAATATATGCACAAATTTAAATTTGAAATTAGTAAAATTAGAAGTTAATAAATAGATGAAAAACTCCGTTGCAAGTAGAGATTTGAATCGTTATTGAAATTTAGGGAGAAGCTTTCGCTCTTGAAGTATTTAATAGGACTTTTAGTTATGAATGAATACTGCAAAAAAAAGTTATGAATATGTAAACATAGGTGTGTTATTTATTTAACTAGGATACATAAAAATGTAAAATAAAAAAAGGACTGATAAACAGTTAATCTATTCCTAATTTTTAGCAACAAGTAAAAATGAGAGAATTTGTACCCCTTTTTTTTAAAAATATTTTTGAAATCCAAACCCATGGTAATTAGTTGGTTACTGCATTTTTAAATTCTTTTGGAAAATATTAAATAGCAAAAGTATTGGGAAAGTTACCTTTCTAATTTTAGTTTTAACTTGAATTCTAATTAATAATATAAATGCATAAATACTGTCTTTGCCTCTCGTAAATTTTAATTAATGATACAAATATTGTCATTGTCTCTCCTATCTATAATTTGTATATTTAAGTTTATCTAGATGTGGGATTATTTTTTTTAACAAAAAGAAGGAAAAGGCATTAAGAGAATATTTGATAAATGGAGTACAGAAGATGACAACAAAATAATAAATTATTTATTTGCTATTCTGAAAAGTAGTTCTATATATATAATGTTTATTTTAAATTCACTTTAACATTTTACAATTCTTTTCTTTTTGAAATCACTCCAATATATATTTGCAGTTGTATCACATTGATCTTTAAAGATTGTTTTGATTTTATATCCCGTTTAATTATTTAAAAAAAACTGCTTTAGAATCATTTTACAAAAAATAAAATAGGAGTTCATTAACAATTAATTTTTAATTACCCAAACATCTTATTTTTATGGTACTGACATGTGACGCTTTTGCTTCTCCTATTATGTATAGGTAGAATATTATTATTATTATTATTATTATTATTATTATTATTATTATTATTATTATTATTATTATTATTATTATTATTATTATTATCTTATTTTATCAATTCGTAAGTTAAAATAATAATTTTAACTAATAATCTAACACATAAGGTCTCAGTTTTCACTATGTATATATCCATTCGTAAGTTAAAATAATAATTTTAACTAATAATCTAACAGACAAGGTCTCAGTTTTCACTATGTATATATCCAAAATAATAATAATAATAATAATAATAATAATAATAATAATAATAATAATAATAATAATAATAATAATAATTTATTCTCTATAAAGAATGGGATTGCACATCTTTGGGGAGACGTTAATTCTTTCCTTGCGGTGACGCACCATGACCCAAATGAGTTTAATAATCATCTTTTCCTTTAATCTAGATTAAAATTTGATTACAAAAATTCTTAAAATGTAGAGAAGGCAATCATGCCTCTAATTTCTAGATGAAGAATGCGGTGATACATCTAAGCTGAGACTCATAAAATCCATAATAATAATAATAAAAAAAAGAGCAAATTAAGGTTCATGAACACAGTTTATCCTAAAAATAATTAAGATAAGTATAGGTTGATAAAAGCGACCGTACTAGAACCACGGGACTCGAGGGTGCCTAACACCTTCCCCTCGATCAACAGAATTTCTTACCTAATATTTGTATTCGCAGACCGATAATAAAAAAGTCAACTTTCTTTTGATTAGGGATTTAAATAAGGTGACATGGAACACCAAAATTCAATTTCAAGTGGCGACTCAGAATAAATAACAAATATAATACCTTTTCAAAATGTCACTTCAATTGGAAAAACTTTTTATTTTTCAAAACCTACGCATGCGGGGAAAAATAGGGGTGTGACAGACTGGCAACTCTGCTGGGGACCTTTTCAGAATTCGAGTTTTATTATATTGATTGATACTTGTTCTAATATATTGTGTTCGTTGGCTTAATGTGGTATTTGCTCACCTGTATTGTAGTGATATTATTGAATGATTTATAAACTGTCTTCTCTCGCACACCCACCCCCCTCTGAGCCTCTAAAAGCATAGGGTAGCCAGGAATGAAGTTATGCATCCTACTTTCCATTGAGATAAAACTGGAGTGTCATGGCACCCAGTGAAGGATTATTAGTTGCGCATGTTAAGCAGGGTTGGATGAGCAACGAAGTCGGAATAGCACTGCTACCGATAAATTGCCTCTCCCTGGCTCGAGTGTTCGCTCGAGTAAAAGCTAGTCTAGACATATATTTCTATTAGGTTTGGACCTAGTCCAACTGAAACACATGCGTGAGTATCCTTATTATGCTCCACCTATTTGCATCATTCGTATTTGACTTAGTGGGACTCGACATAGTGCTCGAGTCCGTCTAGGACATGTGTCCCTTTTTACTTAACCTATATGTGCATCTTGTGTGTTATTTGCAATGTTCTTGGGAAGGCCTAGGTTGTTTACTGGCTTTAGGCTACCTTCTCAAATTTAATAAAATAATTTCTTTTAATAATTTACCGTTGCAAAATCAATGGTTTAAAGAGCTTGGTATTTTCATATGCAAATTAAAATATATTGTCTTTTTTTTTTTTACATATCTACCCTTTTTAAAAAAAATATATAATAATAATAATAATAAATAAATAAATAAATAATAATAATAATAGTGGAACAATAAATGGGGTATAGCGATATTTTGTATCTTCCTAAATTAATCAATGTATAAAATTTATGATAGAAATTAATTTAAATAATTTTTATTTCACATAATCTTAACATTAAAAATGTGTCGGACATTGAAATATACCATTAAAATTTTTCTAAGCGGGCAACTTTCAAATAAGATCATCAGGCACACTTAGTTATTTTCAGAGTAGGAAGAAAAAATGTCGCCATGAAAATTGCATCAGTGCTTCTAAATTATTTTTTTTAGGTTTGATCAAAGTGTATTTTAAGTTAGATTGTTTAAGACAGGTAGTGACAGTAAAAAATATTCGCCCTGTAGGAATGAGTCCTTACCTCTTTCTCTCCAAATCCTTAGCCCTAAAAATATTTTCATTGTCGTTTCACATCTGCTTGAGTAATAGACTAAGTGGTCTTTAAGTTAGGTGTTTTGTAGGTTTAGATGTTCCCTGACTTTCCCTCTTCTCCCTCCTAGGTACAACATGTCTCCACCAATTCGAGGAAAGTGTTAGAAGAGGAAAAGGGATGCAAATGTACCACTTCAGGTCGTGAATTGTACTCCTATGTTACTCTGGGCATGGTGGAACGATATGGGTCAGACAGAGCAGGGGAAGATATTCAAGTATTTGGGCTTCTTGACCAGAATTATGCAAGTAAACCCCAAGAGGGACGTTATTGAAGCACTGATATCCTTTTGAGATCCCACAAATAATGTGTTTCATTTTTTAAATTTTGAACTCACCCAAACCTTGGAGGAAATAACAGGATTTACTGGATTTGGGGTAAAATTACATCGTCAGAAACTTGCGGCTCCGAGGAACATCTCCATCAACAAATTCTTCTTTCATATGAACATCTGAAAACCAAGGTGGAATCCTTGGACAAAGGCTGAGTCTCATTGCAGTTTTTATATGATAGGTACGGAAAGGAGAAAGGGTTCCAATGATTTGGGAAACAACTGTGCAATAAAGAAAGCTTTGAAACATGGAAAGTCCACAAGCATTTTGCTTTTATAGTGGCTTTTTTGGGAACAATGGTTTTTCCAAGGAGAGATAAGAAGATTAGCATCCGCTTAGCGGGGGGTAGTAAACGTATTGGTTGAGAAAGAGGGTTATACTATAGTCCCAATGATCTTAGCCGATATTTATCGTGCCTTGACAGCCTGTCAGAAGGG
>DF358510.1:339-15340 GCA_000787875.1 Solanum virginianum
TGAAGGGAAGGTTATCTCGAGGTAATAGCGAGGTCGTACAACGAGGTATGTAAGGTTACTTGATTTTGTATCTTTTGGCAAGAAATCTAGATTCTTCCTTGGCCCATAAAGGTACTAACCAACTTGGACACAACTATTAACCATGTCTCCACTTTTTCACATGTCTATATGCTCCCGTACATAGTCTCCTTCAAATCTAGGGATACCAAGTTGTATAGGTTCTTGTTGCTAAATATAGTTCACAATTTGTTTCATCTCATTTGTATTTCATTATTTGTGTAATGTACTCTTTTCATTATCCTATTGTCTTTTATGATTATATACACATCACATGCTACATATATAGCCCTACAGCTCCAATATTGTGACCACTAAAAAAATAATATCAAAGGTAATTGAAAGGTAAAGTATATTGATGGGTGGTAACCCGAGGGGTGGAAGAATCACCTAGCCAGGATCGATCCTATCATAGGGGCAGCCCAATGGGTTAAAGGAAAAGCCTAGCCAGGGCTGATCCCGATATAGATTTACCACTGATCAACTAGTCATTTGTATTACATATTGTACACAGATTATACAGTAAATGTAAAGTAATAAAAAGAATATAAAGTACATGATCCCACAGTATAACTAAACGTGGTCTCTTATCCTACACTAGCGCATAGTTTCATTTGAGTTGTTACTTCATATACAGTATTTCCTGCCTTACATATTAAGTATATTATCTCGTACTGACGTCCCTTACAGAAGACTTGCATTTCATGCTGCAGGTACAGGTGCTAGTAGATCTCCCCAGTAGGAGTATAGGATATCCAGCTGTTGTTACCAAGCTCCAGGTTACTTCAGAGCTTTGCGTGTCTAGGGCTTATATTTTTGTGTTGTATAGTTAGTCGAGGTGGGGCCTTTCTGGACCCTTATCAGATACTTTTCCTTATCTAGAGGCTTCATAAACTATGTGAATTAAAGTGTGGTCATGTCTCCTAGTTTAGACAACGTGGCACTAATGGCCTAGTCATATGCATTTTCTTTTGGCTTATTATTACTGTCCAATTATTGATAAAGTCCATGTTAAGGGTGTAACTTTAGACCATGTCCTAGCATCATGAATGCACTATACTTATAGCCCAATATGAAGAATAAAAGGGCCCAAGTACATCATAACTCACTTGACTAATTGGGCCAAAACTAACTAAGAGAAAGGGGAAAAAATGGGCAGCAAAGGCCCATCAATTTTGAGCCCCTTAAGGCCCAAGTGAAAGGGACAAAATTGTACATTACCAACTTAATATATTTAGTCTAAGAAAGAAAAAGTAAGTCGGCCAATAGTCCTTTTAAAAATTGGTGAAAACAGCCCCTAAAGCCATTTCAACTTGGACACAAAAATTCTACTTCTCTTGGTTAGTCTTTGCTCTCTTGCAAAGTGTGAAAACAAGCCTCACAACCTTACAAGGATCCCTAAAGATGCTCTGAGACTTGAGTTTAATGTTAAGTAAGTTTACTTATGTGTTTATTATGGTTGTCTTATGTAAAACAAGAGGATAAGCTAACTATATCCTTGCTGAAATTATTGGACAGCATGTGTTCCGAAGAGTTGTTGTACATTTTTCTTGTTTATTTGGAAGGTTTTCTCTTTTTGGTTGGAATTTTTGAACTAGTTTAGGACTAGTTTTATGTGTATATATGGTGGGGGCTGTTTGGTTAAAGTTGGAACAGGTTTGGAATTGTCGACATCAAAACGTAGCGAAGGGATGTAACGTTATGCCGCCCATTTGATGTTGTGTAGAATTGTTATGTGTTGTTCTTTGTGGGCTGTTGTATGAATTTTATGGTACTAAAACAGGCTGCACATGATATGAATATGAGAATGTGTATTAGAAAATACGATTAGGGGCGAAAAGGTTGAAAGAATACGCTCAGGTTTATAATTATCCATTTGCTGCCCGTATGTTTTTTTTATGAGATTGGGCTGCCAAGATGTGTCTATTAGCTGCTAATGCTAGTTTTATCACCTACTATGCGGTATATAAATATTTGGAGGAAGGGAAGGTTATCTAGAGGTAATAGTGAGGTCATACAGCGAGGTATGTAAGGCTACTTGATTTTGTATTACTTGACATGAAATCTAGATTCTTCCATGGCCCATAAAGGCACTTTCCAACTCCAACACAAATATTAACCATGTATTCACTCTTTCATATATCTATATGCTCCCATACATAGTCATCTTCAAATCTACATACATACGTGGATACCAAGTTGCATAGGTTCTTGTTGATAAATAGAGTTCACAAGTTGTTTCATCTCATACACATTTCATTATTTGTGTAACATACTCTTTTCATTGTCCTATTGTCTTGTATGAATATCTACACATCACATGCTATATATATAGCCCTATAGCTCCAATATTGTGACCACCAAAAGAATCATCTCAAAGGTAATTGAAAGGTAAAATATATTGTTTATTATTGGGTGGTAACCCGAGGGGTGAAAGAATCACCTAGCAAGGGTCGATCCTATCACGGGGGGTTGCCCAAGGGGTTAAAGGAAAAGCCTAGCTAGGCCGATCCCGATATAGATTTACTACTAATCAGCTGGTCATTTGTATTTTATGATGTGCACAGATTATACAGTACAGGTAAAGTAATAAAAAGAACATAAAGTACATGATCCCACAGTATAACTAAAGGTGGTCTCTTATCCTACACCAGTGCATAGTTTTATTTGAGTTGTTACTTCATATATAGTATTTCTTGCCTTACATATTTAGTGTATTATCTTGTACTGACGTCCTTTATGAGGCACCTGCATTTCATATTGTAGGTACAGGAGCTAGTAGATCTCCCTAGTAGGAGGACAGGATATCCAGTTATGTTTACCAAGCTCCAGGTTGCTTCGAAGCTTTGCGTGTCTAGGGCTTATTTTTTTATACTGTATAGTTAGTTGAGGCGGGGCCTATTCAGACCCTTATCAGATACTTTTCCTGATCTAGAGGCTGCATAGACTATGTAAATTAATGTGTGGTCATGTCTCGTAGTTTAGACAACGTGGCACTAATGGCCTAGTCATATGCATTTCCTTTTGGTTTATTATTACTATTTACTTTCTTAAAGGCATGTTGAATGTTAAAATCCCTTATAATATTTATAGAAAGCAAATTGATACAGATTGGTTCTCCCGAGCCTTATCGGCAACGGGTGCCAGTCTGCCCTAATGGGACTTTGGGCGTGACAGAAGTGGTATCAGAACAGGTCATCCTAGGGAGTCTACAAAGTTGTGTTAATGTAGAACCTTGTTTATCGATGTGCTATGCACCACATTTATAAGCAAGAGGCTACCTGGCATTTAGGAGTTATTACTTTCTTTTCATTCTTTAGATCATACCATAGAGCCAAGTGTAGTAGGTGGAATATGTCTAACTCCTAAATTGTTTTGTACAACAAGTATGCCAAAAACCAAGAAGAACAAAGGTAAAAGGAAGGAAGTAGAAATGGCTGTTAGTATAGCCAGTCAGGTGAGACAATGAAATGTTGCTCAAGATGAGTCCCCATCACAGACATCTCTAACTCCTCTAGCTCCTTATGAACCTGGAAGTAGTAAAATTCCCACAGAACCACCTATCGATGCTATTGTGCAGGATCTGAGAAATGCAGTCCAACTATTGACTCATATAGTTGCAAGCCAAGGTCAAAGATAGAAAGGTCCAGTTATAAGTGCAGGTGGTGCGAATAGGATAGCTGGCACGAGGATACGTGATTTCCTTAATTTGGACCCTCCATCATTCACTGGGTCAGATCCTGATGAAGCTCCCTATGACTTTATTGATTAGATTCAGCGCACTTTAGATGTTATGCATATGAGTGGTACAGAAGCGGTCAAGTTAGGGACATATAGGTTGAAGGTTGTGGCTATATTGTGGTATGAAGCTTGGAAGCAATCTAAGGATATAAATGCACCTCCAACTGCTTGGAAAGAGTTCAAAGAGGCATTTCTTGACCATTACTTGCCATTAGAGATCTGAGAGGCCCATGCAGATTAGTTCTTAAACCTTCACTAAGAGAATATGAGCATGAGGGAGTATAGTCTTCAATTTAATTCCCTGTCCAGATATGCTCCTAATGTAGTTGCTACTATGGCAGATAGAGTTCATCAATATGTGGATAGATTGGATATGTATCTGGTCAAAGAATGTACCATTACTTCCTTGAACAAAGACATGGATATAGCGAGAATGCAAGCTGCTACACAAAAATTAGAGGATCAGAGGCAAAGGAGAAGGACACAAGAGTTGAACAAACACATAGATATAGCAAGAATGCAAGCTTTTGTATAGAAATTGGAGGATCAGAGGCAAAGGAGAAGGACACAAGAGTTAGAAAGGGTGCAGTCCAAGAGGTCTAGGTCTACAGGGCAATTTACACCATCCCAAATTGAGCTTAGGTCTTGGTTTTCTAATATACCACCTAGGCCATCATCCTCCTACTCTGTAGCTAGTGCTCCACCACAACTTTTGGGGTCTAGGAGTAATCAGTTTGGTCCAAGAGGTGAAGGACAAAGCACCCGGACAATGGGATATTCAGTAGGCCAGCAAATGACCCTTATGCATCATTGTAAATAGTGTGGAAGAAGTCATTCAGGTATATGTCATGTTGGGATAGATGCTTGTTATTGGTGTGGTAGACTAGGGCATATGATAAAAGATTACTCGAAGAGGCGTATAGGTGATATAGCATAACCTACTAGATCAGTTGTTGCATCATCATCGTCAGTTTTGCAAATAGGTAGGGGTCAACTAGCACCTACGGGTCATGGTAGAGGTGTAAGAGGGGCAGCTAGCTCTAGTGGAGTCCAGAATCACACTTATGCTCTAAGGAGTCGACAAAATTTGGAAGCTTCGCCTGATGTGATCACAGGTACTTTGTCCATATTTTCACATAATGTATATGCATTAATTAAGCCTGGTTCTACACTATCATACATTATCCCACAAGTTTTTGAGAAGCTTAAGAGAACACCCAAATTATTGAACAAACTATTTGAAGTGTCCACACCAACTGGTGAATTTATTATGGCTAGAAGGGTTTATTATGACTGTCTAGTAACTGTTTGTGACCGTGACATATTAGCTAACCTTATTGAGCTAGAAATGGTGGAATTTTACGTTATAATAGGTATGGATTGGTTAGCCTCTTGCTATACCACTGTGGATTGTCGAACTAAGAGAGTGTATCCATATAGAATAGCCCCGGTAGAATTGCGTAAATAAAAAGAGCAGTTGAAAGACTTATTGAAGAAGGGTTTTATAAGACCCAGTGTGTCCCCTTGGGGTGCACCAGTGTTATTTATACGTAAAAAGGATGGCACCATGAGAATGTGTATGGACTATTGACAATTGAATATGGTGACAGTTAAGAATAAATACCCCCTTCCCAGGATTGATGATTTATTTGATCAGTTACAATTGACTATCGACAATTGAATAGGGTAACAATTAAGAATAAATACCCCCTTCCCAGGATTGATGATTTATTTGATGAGTTATAGGGTGCCAAATGCTTTTTAAAAATTGATTTGAGATCAGGGTATCACTAAATGAGGGTGAAAGAGAAAGATATACTAAGACTTCTTTCATAACATGCTATGGTCACTTTGAATTTCTTGTTATGTCATTTGGGCTAATGAATGCACCAGCATTTTTTATGGATCTGATGAAGAGGGTATTCAAGCCATTCTTGGATGTGTTCGTGATAGTATTTATAAAGACATTTTGGTATATTCAATATCACAAAAGGACCATGCAAATCACTTACGACAAGTGTTACAAGGTTCTTCGTAATAGACAGTTGTATGCTAAATTTTCTAAATGTGAATTTTGGCTAAACTCAGTGGCATTCTTGGGTCATATTATGTCTGATGAGGGAACAAGGGTTGATTCACAAAAGATAGAGGCTGCAAAAGATTAGCCAAGGCCAACAACACCCACTGAAGTTTGGTGCTTCCTAGGTTTGGCAGGTTATTATAGGAGATTCGTTGAAGGTTTTTCTTCAATTTCTACACCTCTAACAAAGTTGACACATAAGGAAACAAAATTCCAATGGAATGATGCATGTGAGAGGGGCTTTCAGGAGCTGAAAAATAAGCAAACTTCTGCATCTGTGCTAGTACTTCTAGAAGGCACCAAGGGGTATACAGTGTATTGCGATGCTTCAGGAGTTGGCTTAGGATGTGTACTGACACAGCATGGTAGGGTAATTAATTATGCACCTAGACAGCTTTGGCCACACGAGAAAAACTATCCAACACATGATCTTCAGCTAGTAGCGATTGTGTTTGGTCTGAAAATATGGCGCCACTATTTATATGGGGTTCACGTTGACATATATACTGATCATAAGAGTTTGCAGTACATTTTTAAGCAGAAAGATCTAAATTTAAGACAGCGAAGATGGTTAGAGCTAATAAAAGATTATGACATTGATATACTTTACCACCCGGGGAAGGCAAATGTGGTAGCCGATGCTCTGAGTCGTAAGGCTATCATGAATACTGGTGACCAGGCCATGGTAAATCAAGGAGTGGCTAAGGATATACAACAACTAGCTAGTTTTTGAGTTTGCCTTCTTGAAACCCCAAAGGAAGGGATTGGTGTACATAATGCAACAACATCTTCATTGGTAATGGAGATCAAAGAAAAATAGATGGTCGGGAGGCATGAAAAGGGACCTTGCAGAATTTGTGGCTCAATGTCCAAATTGCCAACAAGTGAAAGTAGAACACCAAAAGCCAGGAGGTTGTATGCAATGTATAGAGCTTCCAATATGGAAGTGGGATATGTTCAACATGGATTTTGTTACCACTTTGCCTCGCTCATTTCAGAAGTTTGACTCCATATGGGCAATAGTTGACAAACTCACAAAGTCAGCACACTTCTTGCCACTTAGGAGTGATTATACAGCTGAAGAGTATGCCATGCTATACCTCAAAGAGATAGTCAGGCTACATGGAGTCCCAGTCTCCACTATATCTGACCAAGGAGCTCAATTCACTGCAAAGTTTTGGAAGTCATTCCACAGGAGTTTAGGGACATAAGTGAATTTGAGTTCAACTTTCCACCCTCAAACAGACGGTCAAGCGGAATGCACCATTCAAACACTTGAAGATATGTTGCGACCTTGTGCATTGGACTTTAAAGGTAGTTGGGTGGACCACTTGCCACTTATTGAATTTTCCTATAATAATAGCTTCCACTCAATTATTAAGATGGCACCTTATGAAGTTTTCTATGGAAGGAAATGTAGGTCGCCAATTGGATGGTTTGAAGTGGGTGAAACCACCTTGCTTGGGCCAGATCTAGTACAACAATTTATGGAAAAAGTTAAGGTAATACAGAAGCGGCTAGAAACAGCCCAAAGTCATCACAAATCATATGTGGATGCTAGAAGGAAAGGACTGGAATTCTCAGTAGGAGATTGGGTATTTTTAAAGGTCTCCAATAAAAGGGGTTATGTGATTTGGTAAGAATGGAAAACTAAACGCACGTTCCATAGGACCATATAAAATTATTAAGAAGTTTGGGGCAGGTTACATATAAACTAGAGCTACCCCAAGAGCTTTCAATGGTTAATCAACTTTTTCATGTCTCAATGATCTGAAAATGCATATGTGACCCATCCTGTATCACTCTTATTGAGCATGTGCAGGTTACAGAAGATCTGACCTATGAAGAGGTATCTATTGGTATCCTAGATCATCAAGTTAAGAAGCAAAGGAATAAAGAAATAGCTTTGGTGAAAGTACTTTGGAGGAACTAGCAGGCAGAAGAGATAACATGGGAAGCTGAGGATGTGATGAAATCAAAATATCCTTACTTATTTGAAGCTAAAGAGTAAGTTCAACATGTAGAATTGGGACACTAATAGGGACGTGTGATTGAATATTTAGTGTGTTGTCAAAAGATTATGACCCTAAACAAAGAGAGAGAATTGAGGTGCTTGTAGGACTTAGGAAGCTAGCAGGTGAGTCACCTACTTGCTTAGCTTAAACTTGCAAGCTAAATGGAGACAAGGCCCGGCGTCGAATTTATCCAAGTCCAATTAAGGATAAAGTGTAGTAGGTGAGTCACCTACTTGCTTAGCTTAAACTTGCTAGTTAAAGGGAGATGAGGCCCAACGTTGAATTTGTCCAATTCCGATTATGAATAAAGTCTGTGTTAAGGGTGTAACTTTAGTCCATGTCTTAGCATCATAAATGGACAATACTTACAGCCCAAGATGAAGAATAAAAGGGGCCTAAGTACATCACAAGCTACTTAACTAATTGGGCCCAAACTAAGTGAAGAGGGGTTAGGAAAATAGGCAACCAAGGCCTATCAATTTTGAGACCCATTTAGGCCCAAGTGCGAGGGCCAACCTGCTGTATCACTAGCTTGTTAATATATGCTATTATGAGGTCAAAAGCTCAAGAGAATTTTGGCCAAAATGACTCTTTAAAAGGAGTCAAAAATAGCCCCTTAATTCATTTCACTTTGGAACAATTTTCAGCTTTCCTAAACTCTTTTGTTTTCTCTTTACTTTACTTCACAAGGCAGCCAATACAACCCTCTAGGGTTCTTGAAGGAAAACTGAACCTTGAAGGCTAAGGTAAGAAGGTTTACTTATGTGTTTATTATGGTTTTCTCATGTAAAACAAGAGGATAACCTAACTATACCCTTGCTGAAATTGTTGGACAGCATGTGTTCCAAAAGTTGTTGTACATTTTTCTTGTTTATTTGGAAGCTTTTCTCTTTTTGGTTGGATTGAAATTGTTGGATAGCATGTGTTCCGAAAAGTTGTTGTACATTTTTCTTGTTTATTTGGATGCTTTTCTATTTTTTGTTGGATAGATTATGAAGGGAGGCTACTATTATTAATGTGTATTAGTTCTATAATGATGTGTAAAGGCTGCTGCACCATTTTTACAGTCCCCAAAAGTGAGTTCTTGTGTGATATCGTAATTGTGCTCGTAATAGGAACTTGTGGTCTGATTGATTGAGGACTATGGTCTCACGTCCTCCACTTATTTTTCCGTAAAAATAAGTTCTTGAGTGATATCGTAATTGTGCTCGTAATAGGTAATTGTGGGCTGATTGATTGAGGACTATGGTCTCACATCCTCCACCTATTAATTAGGCGCGGAAAGGTTAAAAGAATACGCTCGGGTTTATAATTATCCGTTGCTGCCCGTGTGTTGTTTTTTATAAGATTAGGCTGCCAAGATATATTTATTAGCTGCTAATGCTAGTTTTATCACCTAATATGTTGTAGATAAATATTTGGAGGAAGGGAAGGTTATCTTAAATTAGTAGCAAGGTCATACAGTGAGGTATGTAAGGCTACTTAACTTCGTATTACTTGGCATGAAATCTAGATTCTTCCTTGGCACATAAAGGGACTTACCAATTCTGACACAACTATTAACCATGTCTCCACTCTTTCACACGTTCAAATGTCCCCATACATAGTCACCTTCAAATCTACATATATATGTGGATACAAAGTTACATGGGTTCTTGTTGCCAAATAAAGTTCACGAGTTGTTTCATCTGATACGCATTTCATTATTTGTGTAACATACTCTTTTCATTGTCATATTGTCTTGTATGATTATCTACATGTCACATGCTACATATACAGCCCTGCAGCTCTAATATTATGACAACCAAAAGAGCTTTGGTGAAAGTACTTTGGAGGAACTAGCAGGCAGAAGAGCAGCTCTAATATTATGACAACCAAAAGAATCATCTCAAAGGTAACTAAAAGGTAAAGTATATTGCTTATTGATGGGTGGTAACCCGAGGGGTGGAAGAATCACCTAGCCAGGGTCGATCCTATCACGGGGGTAGCCCAAGGGGTTAAAGGAAAAGCCTAGCTAGGGTCGATCCCGATATAGATTTACCATTGATCAGCTGGTCATTTGTATTATATGCTGTGCACAGATTATACTGTAAAGGTAAAGTAATAAAAAAGAACTTAAAGTACATAATCCCACAGTATAACTAAAGGTGGTCTCTTATCCTACACCAGTGCATAGTTTCATTTGAGTTGTTACCTCATATATAGTATTTACTGCCTTATATATTTAGTACATTATCTTGTACTAACGTCCCTTACAGAGGACCTGCATTTCATGCTATAGGTACAGGTACTAGTAGATCTCCGTAGTAGGAGTACAGGATATCCAACTGTGGTTATCAAGGTCCAGGTTGCTTCGGAGCTTTGCGTGTCTAGAGCTTATATTTTTATGTTGTACAGTTAGTCAAGGAGGGGCCTATCCTGACCCTTATCAGATACTTTTCCTTATCTACAGGCTTCATAGACTATGTAAATTCAAGTGTGGTCATATCTCATACTTTAGACAACGTGGCCCCAATGGCCTAGTCATATGTATTTCCTTTCGGCTTCTTATTACTGTTTACTTTCTTAAAGGCATGTTGAATGTAGAAATCCCTTATAATATATATAGAAAGCACATGCATACAAGTTGGTTCTCCCGACCCTTATCGGCAACTGGTGCCAGTCCGCCCTAACGGGACTTTGGGTGTGACACTATTCATAATATCCATAAATATAGCTAGTGTATAAGTCAACCCAAAGGACATAGCCACAAACTCAAAGTGCCCATACCTAGTCTGAAAGGCCATCTTGGGAATGTCACACTCCCTCACTTTCACTTGGTGCTACCTAGACCGAAGATCTATCTTAGAGAATAGACTAGCCCCTTGAAATTGATCAAAAAGGTCATCAATCCTTGGTAAAGGGTACTTGTTCTTTATGGTGACTCCATTAAGTTGCCGGTAATCAATGCATATTCTAAGAGAAACATCCTTTTTCTTCACAAAAAACATTGGTGCACCCCAAGGTGACTTAGTAGGCCTTATAAAACCCTTCTCCAACAAAAACCTCAATTTCTCCTTCAACTACTTCAACTCCACCGAGGCCATGTGGTAAGGGGGAGTAGATAAGGATTGAGTATCGTGAAGAAGGTCTATACAAAGCTCTATTTTACCTTTCAGGAGGAACACTGGGAAGCTCATCAGGAAAGATATTAAGGGACTTATTAACCACCAAAACCGACTCTATAGGAAGGAATTTGGACTTAACATCCCTAACCCTCACAAGATGATAGAGATACCCCTCAGATATCAACTTTTGAACTTTAAGACAAGAAATGAATCTACCCTTGACCACGACATCATAACTTTCCCACTCAAGGATGGGTTCATTAGGGAATTTGAACTTAACCCTACAGGTTCTACAATCAATAGAAACATAATACGCATGCAACCAATCCATCCCAAGAATGACATCACAATCCACCATATCTGATTCAACAAAATCACAAGGTAAGATTTTATGCAAAATGAACGCGGGACAATTTCTATAGACTCTTTTAACAATAATGGACTCACCAATGGGGTTAGACACTTCATAAGGCTCACATAACAATTTGGGACTAACATGAAGCTTTTTGGCAACAAAAGGAGTAATAAAAGAAAGAGTGGCACCGGGGTCTATCAATGCACACACTCAATATAAAAAACCTTTAATATACCAGTGACGACATCGGGCATCTCATCTACCCCTTGTCTCCCTTGAAGAGCATAGAATATATTTTTACTTGGAGCACCCCCTTGTTTGCCTCCTCTCCCCTTTTGACCCATATTCGAAACTTGGACTTGTGGACCACTATCTTTACCTTTGTTTCTAGCATGCGGACAATCAGTCACCTTGTGACCCACTTCACGACAACCATATTAAGCATTGGACTCCTTCAAACATAGACCATTATAGTTCCCACCATACCTTCGGCACATAGGGTTATGCACCACACCACTACCACCTTGGATCCTTGGGTTGTCATTAGAAAACCTTCTTTTAGGAGCTTCGATGACCCTTGGTCTTAAAACTTGTGGCCTTGAGGAAACCAGCCAGCTTTGAATTTTGGAATCCACCTTCAAAATGAGCCCTCTTGGACTCACCACTTTGTCTCTTTCTAAGCTTTTTCCCCTCTAGTTGTTTGACCTATGTCATGAGGTAGGACAAATCCATATCACCTATGAGCATGGTGGTATGAACACTCCTAAATGACCAAGTAGGACACACCCGACACAAATTTATTCATCCTTGATCTCGGATCTGCAACTAATCAAGGGCATACTGGGAGAGTTGGTTGACCTTGAAAGCATACTCCCTCCTATGAACCCTTACTTTAGATTAATAAATTTTATCATCTTTGCTCCCTTAGCTCAATAAGAAAGAACCGATTGAGAAATGCCGCTTTGAACTCTTCCCAAAGGATAATATTATCATTCCTCTTCTCCATCTTCTATTGAGTGTACCATATATGAGCCACCCCTTTGAGTTGGTAAGATGCCAACTCCACTTTCTCCTCTAATTGAACCCCCATAATGGATAACACCTTATATACCTCATCAATGAATTCTTAGAGATCCTCATGCACCTTGGATCCATGAAACTTCGGTGGATTCATCCTAGTAAAATTCCTTACCCTTGAGGCCGAAATAGGTGCATGAAGGTGTTGGGCCCCTTGGTTGATTTGGTTGGTCATAGCATAAGGTAACATGGTGATAACATCTTAGAACTCATCACGAGCCACTCCCCCATCTTGAGAAGCTTGAGGAGCAGGAGGGGTCGATTTCTCCTCGGTGAACGAGCTCTCCTTAGTCTTCCTCTTAGAATAGGCATGTTCGAGAATAGCAAAGAACATTCATTAGAGGAAAAAGCCTTATATTACTTCTAAAGCATTACATAGATCATGAAGAAGGGAAACATTTCCTAAAACACCTCAAACCCTCTCACTCATAGTTGTTGTGCACTTCACAACCATGAACAAGACTCTAGTTGACGTGGTGTGTTGGATTCTGAGGATCATTAAAAACCTAGTACTCTGATACCAAGTTTTCCATGAGCCAAGCCTAAGGCCTAGATGTGACACGGTGAATGACAAACCCAAAGGAACCCCAAACAAGCCTCCTAGCATATCAATCACACATCCTTGGTCGCGGAAGAAAAATGACAACAACAAGAGATATATATAAGGGAAAAGGAACTATAGGAAGTCTTGATATTTATAAAGCATAAATGAGTCAAAGCTCAAAGCATAAGTACATCAATTATTCCAACAACACCTCTAAACATAGATTGGAGTAGGGCCCAAGACATCAAATAGTAAGAGTAGCGTAGATAATGTCCTAAGACTTGAGGACTCACCAAAGCTTATTTTCCTAAATGCCAAAACCAGCAACGTGGAGGATGATCAAGAGGTGCTCTGGTTCCTACATAGTAACATTATGTAGGCATAGAGTATATTTTAGTATGTTTAAATGTACTAAGTATGTAGAATGCAATGAAATAAGACGTAAGGCAACATAGTCAAAATGTATAATCATAAGCTATGGATAAGTATAATATAAATCTGGCATGCATGATTAATGCTTGAGGCAAAACATGCTTGTAATTCATATAACTTTCAAATATATATATTACATGTGCGGAAGAGACCATAATCATTGCCCAAGCAACTACTAGTTGGAATCTGTGGCATGTCACCCTCTCAGTGAGGTAGTCGAGGTATCTACCCCTCAACATAGTATTACAGGCATGGCATCCCCCGACCAGGTAGTCAAGGTATGTGCCCCTTAACATAGTAGTACGGGCATGGTATTCCCCGACAAGGTGGTCAAGGTATCTACCCCTCAACAGGGTAGTATGGGCATGGTACCCCCAATAAGGTGGCCAAGGTATCTGCCCCTAAGTATGGTAGTACAAGCATGGCACCCACCGACAAGGTGTGGACAACTTGCAACACTATAGATACTTTCCATGAATTCAATACATACATACAATCTCTTAATCATAAAAAAGTCACTTGACTTATAAACCATGTAATAAACCATCAACAACATGAGAATCATTGTCAAGACATTTTATCAAATACTTGGTGGCTGTGTAATGCTAGTTCAAAATCATGCAATTCAAGAGTGAAATAATAAGAGAAAACTCAATCTAAATCAACCCACAAACACATAGTAAAACCCTAATGCAAGATACCTTGAAATCAATCATCAAATATCATAATAGATCATAGTTTCATAGCTCAAAACATGCATAGTCTCAATAGAAAAAACCAATTAATAGTACAAGCATGAAATCCACAAACATGCACATTCAATCAGCATTTCCTATAACCCTAACATAATTTGTAATCGAAATCCATAATAAAAGATACCCATAGAAGATACAACTTGAAAATATGTAATTTTCATAAAAAAAAGAGAGATTGGGCTCCATGGGTAAAAGGATCAAATGGATGAAACCCACATACCTTAAACTTGGATTTTCTTGATGTAGACTTGAATGAGACTTAAAGCTTGAATGGAGCTCTTGAGATTCAGAATTATGCTTGAGGAACTTGAATTTGGATGAAATATTTGGTTAAGTGTTAAAGAGGGTTTAGAGAGGGTCTTAAGTGATATAGAGTTGAAAAATAGCTAAGTATAGGTAATTTTCACGCATATGTAGGTATGGGGCTATGAGCCCAAGGCCCTTGGGCCAAAACAGAATTTTAGGGAAAAATTAACACTGATCCGCGCCCTTGGCGCGTCGCCACTAGAAATCAAAATTTTTTAAAAATCCTTTTTCACTACGAGTCCTCTAAAATTGGGGTTATACCTATTTTCCACTCAATTTTATCCCTTGATCACGAATATGAAGTCAAACTTTTGATATCACGCATGAATTTTGAGATATAAGGAAATTACGATTATGGGCATTTTTGAAGCATATTTTGGGGCATTTTAATGGAGCGGGGGCCAAGACGCATCCCGGGCTCACCATTATAATAAATAGTATCCAACATAAAAAAGAAGTCTCAACATAACATGAAATAAGTAGATATTGTCCTTGGAGTTAAGGACTCACCAAAGCTTTCTTCCAAGAACCG
>DF358510.1:27506-42791 GCA_000787875.1 Solanum virginianum
TCCCCCATAACAAACTTGTTCATCCTTGACCTAGAATCGACCACCAAGTGAGGAGCATACTTTGAAAGTTGATTAAATTTGAAGGCATACTCCCTTACACTCATACCACCTTGTCTCAACTTCATAAACTCAACCAACTTTGCTTCCCTAAGCTCAAGAGGGAAGAACCGATTAAGGAAGGCTAATTTGAATCCCTCCCAAAGCACCATGTAACTATTACCCTTCTTACCTCTCCATTGTTCAAACCAAATTTGGGCTACCCCTTTGCGTTGGTATGCCGCTAACTCTGCCTTCTCATTTGGCCCAACACCCATGATTGAGAAGATTTTGCAGATTTCATCAATAAACTCTTGTGGATCCTCATATACCTTTGACCCATAGAAGATTGGAGGATCCATCCTCATGAAATCCCTTACCCTAGCCCCCGGGGTAGTAGCATGAGGGGCTTGGGCCCCTTTTTGGACTTGGTTAGCCATTACTTGGGCAAGTATTATAAGAGCATCCTCGAGCTCACCATTGGTAGGTTGCTCCTCAAGAGTTTGGCATGTTGTCCTCTAGTATTCAACATGATCTAGCATAGTAATGAGCAATCATTAGGGGTAAATACTTATCACAACTCTATAGCATGATTTAGGACATGAAGAAGGGAAACATTTCCTTAAACGCCTCATAGCCTCTTATTCATAGTCATGGCGCGCTTCACAACCATGAATAGGACTCTAATCGACACAGTGTGTTGGACTTCGAGGATCTATCAACCTAGTGCTCTGATACCAAGTTTGTCACGACCCAAGCCTAGGGCCTAGACATGACACAGTGATTGAGAAACCTGAAGGGACCCCAAACAAGCCTCTTGGTACATCGTTACACATCTAAGGTTGCAGAAGTATACAAAAGACATATACAAATAAAGTAAAGGTAACGGGACTAAGGGAGAAACTTGCATAATTATTGAAGTCAAAAGTTAAGTGTCAAGCTCATACATAGTACACACCTTGTCCAACATACACCTCTAAAACATAGAAAGAGTGAGGACCAAGACAAAGTAATTGGGCTCACCCTCATAGTCAAAGATAACACAACATAGTGTCTTAATACCTTCGAATAGCACCACTGAGCAACGTGGAGGAGGCGGATGATCAACTCAACCACCAGTTCCTAAATGGTGATATCATATAGGCAAGAGTATGTGTTAGCATATTTGAATGTATTAAGTATCCGGGATGCAATGCAACAAGAGATAGGCATCATAATCTAAAATGCAAGACGATAGATAATAGGCATATTATAGCAAGATGGCATGTAAGATCAATGCATAAGTAAATCATGCTTAAGTATATCATACATATATAGAATATCATATGTGAAGAATGAGACCAAGCAAGCTCTCCAAGGTATAAACCCCTTAGTGGTCGATGATGGTCGCACCCTGCCATCCATGGTGACAAAGTATAAACCCCTCGCTTGGTTGATGGTGGTCGCACCCTGCCATCTATGGTGATGAGGTATAAATTCCTCGTATGGTTGATGATGGTCACAACCCAAACATCCATAGTGACGAAGTATAAACCCCTCGCATGGTTACCCAGGCTCTTTTCCCCCGGATCGGTCATGGTCTATGCAACAATTTATATAGGATTAATCATAGCCTCTAATGCAATATCTCATGTAGGAATAAACACATACGTAAGCTTATTTCATCATCATTCATATCATATCTCATGCTTTGGACCTTCAATTCCTCAAGAAATTATAACTGGACATTTTATCAAACACCTTGGGGGTGTGTAATGGGGGTAAAAGAGCATCTAATTAGAGATGAAATCATGTAGGAAAATCAGTAGTAAAACCTTTAATCAACACCTTGCCATACCACCAAGACATTCATATCAAAACTCCTCATCAATTCCAAAATTAAATCAAAGATTAAAGCTCAAAACATGCTTAAACAACCATACTTTCGTGTATGAAAAATCACTGTGCAGCAAATTTCTCAATAGTCAAGACCCACATGTAAAATCAACTTTAAATCATGCATTATTAAGTAAAAGAGGGTTTAAGAACCATGGGTGGAATGACCCAATAGTTCAACACCACATACCTTAGCTTTTGTGAAGTTCTTGAAGAAGACTTTAATGGAGATTTGAAGCTTGGTGAGATCCTTGAAGAAATCCTTGAGATTGTCCTTGAGTTTGGGACTAGAATTTAGGGTTGGAAATGAGTATAAGTGTTTGGGGAAATATTGGGGAATGTTTTGGGGGGATATGAGGGTGAAATAAGGCTAAGTATAGGTGAAAATACATTTGGGAAAACTAATGTCCAACACTTAGAAAAATCTGGGCAAACTAGGAAATATAATGTAGGAAAACAACCTCTCTGCGTTGAAGAGAGATCACAGACCGTCTCTGGAAATTGCACCAAGTGCAAATTTCATAATTCGATTCCTTTGCTTGAGGGTTCTGTGAGTTATAGAGTTGAAAAAATGACTAAGTATGGGTAATTTTCATGCTTAAGTGGGTATAGGGCTATGACCCCAATGCCCTTGGCCGAAAAAGAAAAAATAAGGAAAATATTATACTGGTCCGCGTCCATTCTGCAATGCACAGCCATCGCGGAGGAAGTTTTTGCACTGGTTCGCGTTGCGTCCTGGTCCCGGATGCACACTAGAAATAAAAAATTAGTAAAAATTAGTGAAAATTATTTTTTGCTACGGGTCTTCTAAAATCTGGCTTATACCCATCCCCCACTCAATTTTGCCCACTTATCAAGAATATAAAGTTGGATTTTTGATATCACACACGAATTTTGAGATATATAAAAATTATGATTATGGGCATTTCAAAGCACATTGTAGGTAGTTTCAATATCTCTCCCTTAGGGACATTTGTCCCTGAATGTTAAAGAAACATGCATAAGAGAAGTAATCATAGAGATTTCAGCCCTACATGAATGGAACAACTTTATTTAAATATCATTTTTCAAAAATCTCAGCATGAATGTAAAAAATCACTATAGTCAACTCGGCTTGACCATCCATTTGAGGATAAAAGTCATGCTAAGCTTAACCTTAGTACAAAGACCTCTTTGGAAGGACCTCCAAAAATGAGAAGTGAATTGAGCACCATGATCAAAAATGATAGACTAGGGCACCCTATGCAATCTAACCAACTCAGGTATATACAACTTTGCATAATCTTTGGCACCATAAGTGGTTTTGAGTAGTAAAAAAAGTTAGTCGACTTTGCCATTCTATCCATAACAACCTAAATAAAGTCAAAGTGTTTCCTAGTCTTGGGCAACCCAACCACAAAGTCCATGTTGACCTCTTCCCACTTCCATGTAGGAATTTCTATGCCTTGGGCTAGGCCACCTAGACTTTGATGTTCGGCTTTCACTTGTTGGCAGTTATGACATCCGGATATGAATTTGGCAATATCTCTCTTCATACCACGCTACTAATACATCTCCATTCAATCTCTATACATCTTTGAAGAACATGGGTGAATAGAATAGGATGAATTATGGGCCTCCTTCAAGATCAACTCTCCCAAGTCATTAACATTAGGTACACACAACCTACCTTGGTACTTTAAGCGCACCATCTCCCTTTTTAGGAGAAAACCTCCACTTTACCATCTTTCACCAAGGCCTACAACTCTAATCAAGTGGGGTAAAGATCTTGTTTTTACTTTACTTTCTCAATCAAAGAAGTTTTAGAACCATCAACAATCACCACACCACCATTTTCTACTACATCCAACCTAACCCTTAATCTAGCAAACCGGTGAACTTCTCTAGCCACCTCTTTGCCACCATCATCAATAAGAGCTAGACTACCCTTGGACACTTAACTTAGAGCATAGACCACAACATTAGCTTTGCTAGGATGATAATCCACACTATATCATAGTCTTTGAGGAGCTCTAACAACCTTTTTTTATCTCAAGTGAAGATCCTTTTGGGTGAACAAGTATTGGAACTCTTGTGGTTGGTAAACACATCAACGTGAACCCCATACAAGTATTGATGCAAAATTTTTAAAGCAAACACCACAGCCGTCATTTCAAGATCATGGGTGGGATAATTCTTCTCATGCACCTTCAATTGTCTAGAGGCATATACTATCACCTTATCATTTTGCATCAAAACACACCCCAAGCCAATTCTTGTGGTATCATAATATACCACAAACCCTTCCAACCGTTCTGGTAGAGCCAAGAAAGGAGAGGAGACAAGCTTATCTTTTAAAGTTTGAAAACCCTTTTGAAGATGTGAAAGCGCGTTTATCTCTATAAGTCTATAAGAAGGGTGCGTTAGCTTATCTTTTAAAGTTTGAAAACCCTTTTCATATTCATCGGTCCACACAAATTTTGCCTTCTTTTGGGTCAATTTTGTCATAGGAGAGGAAAAACAATTCATAAACCTCCTGTATAAACCACCAAAACTAAGAAACTCCTAATGTAGATGGGCTAAAAATGAGAATTATGATACAAGCACATTATTCAAGATATTCGGTCCATCTAGGCTAAACCAAAATGTATCATGACTTAAAGAAAGTATATTAGTGGGGGGAATGAAGAAGGACATCATAGAATTCGTGGCTTGATGTCGCCCAAGTTTTACCTCCATTTCAGAGGATAAAGCAGCCACCGTCAAGAAACACAACATAACCAAGGTATAGTCGATCCCATAGGGAATACATAGACTCACAAAAATTCACCAATATACAATCCGAGTAATTAACGGACTCAATTTCGCAAAAAGAGGGTTTGCAATAATCAGTGCAAAAAGTAAACTAGCTACTTAATCAAGAGAAAATCAATAATAGAGATCAACTAGGATACTGTGTTCCCCATGATTCTCCAACTCAGTATCCCTGGATAACCTAATTCTTTTCTAGTGTATACCATGTAGAATGGTAATTTAAGTTCACCAAGCCTTTTGGTCAAAGGTGAGATGTGAATTTCACTATGCTACTTGTCGCATCTCCATAGTGTGCATTACTAACCATTACCTATTAGTCCCAGTACAACCTCCCATTGGTCTAGTTTGGTTGATTAGACAAGAACGCATCAATCGAATCCTGTTAATTAATCCCTTTTCCTATTCATTATTACTACCTTGGTATAGTCAATCACACTAAGCGAGTTTTAATGTTGGCCACCTTCAGAAAACATGCAAGACAAAGAGATTTAATTTATACATGCATATACACTTTCCAAGAATTATAAATTATCCATTTTTACTTTGTTAGTTCTTCACGGTTCCCACAACCTAAGTTGTGGATTTAGCTACTCATGCTATGTGAAGATGAAGGGATTATGAATTGACAAGCCATAATTAAACACTTATACAATAGATTTAAGAACAAGCAATCCAATATCAATAAGATCCCTAGACTTTAAGATCAAATACAAC
This sequence comes from Solanum virginianum, assembly GCA_000787875.1. Taxonomy (NCBI): domain Eukaryota; kingdom Viridiplantae; phylum Streptophyta; class Magnoliopsida; order Solanales; family Solanaceae; genus Solanum; species Solanum virginianum. The sequence goes on from DF358510.1 coordinate 32,925, forward strand.
CACAAGTGTTCTCAAAGACTCTCTCACAATTTTATCTCTCAAAATATTGAGTTCTCTGAGCACTAACCTAAAACTACTCAAAATTGGCAAGAACTTATGAAAAATAACCTAAAAGACCTATTTATAATATTTAAAATTAAAATCCTAAACGACTTAGGAGAACTGGTTGGCACGCTCTACGATAGCACTTTACGGCATGTATTCAATTCACTGTCCATAATTGGGGTCTCATAATATTGTTGCTAAAAAACTGGACTTTCACTTTACGACACCCTTTTATGACTCGTAAAATAGTTTACGACCCGTAAAGGGGGTTTCATTTGATGAACTTTAGAAAGTCTTTATTCTCTCATCCTCAGGGCACGAAACCTCTTCTATGACTCGTACATTAATCTATGACGCATCTGCATGTTCGTAGAATAAACTTCAAAAACTTAGCCCCTCACTAGAATTCCTTACGAAACCACCTAATGGCTCGTAGAATGGTCTACGACCTCGAAGGTGTCTCGTATAACAGCAAATCTGTAGAAACTCTGTAACTTTCCACAAAATCATTGTCAACCTGTAATTTTGCAAAGATAAACACAAAAAATATGAAACCTACTAACATCTCATTGAGAACACTCAAAATCTTAAGTTTTAAGCATCAAAAGTGCTTTATTTTAACATTATATCAACACCCTTACCTTAGAATTGTTGCTTGTCCTCACGCAATGAACTCAATCTATATAGACAATATAGTAACACACAGTACTCAACTCAATGGCATACATCATATACATCTCAGACTCAGATACCCACACTAACTTTTCAAAATAGGATTAGCTAGCTATTTAGCAAACAAATGCAAATTGGTGCATATCACAACACAACTAAGAGAAGTAAGGTATTATCAACAATTCATAATCACTGAAAAAGTCAAGTATTAAAAGCGCAATGCAAGTGCCCTCACAGAAAAAAGTCTCATTTTTGACACTCAATGATGTATTCATATTTGACCTTGGGACTACACAAAAACACTCAATCTCACAAAAGATATTCATGCATGATGACTAATACCACAGGCTTACCACTATACTCATGACTCAGACCATCAACTAATTAGGATATGATCACTGTAGGACATTCTTGGATTGTAACATAGGATCGGGGGCTTTGGTATGGTATTTTGGGAAAATAGTGCCTCAAAGCCCTCCTTGAAACAACATTTTTCTATATGATGATGTTCACGCTCTAATAAGAAAGTGGTCGTTGTTAGTAATTAACGTAACCGGAGGTTAGGGTTGAATCCACAGGGAATACAGGGCTTGACTATAAGACATCACTACTAATCATTTCAAGCATTCATAACTACAAATCTCTAAATGGGGGGGGGGTTGTTATTCAACAACAAAATAAAATAAACACTATACTATAACGTGAGGAAATGCTCAATATTAGGGACAATGTGGGAATCATGTTCCCCATGGTTCATTGACTCGCTTTCCCAAGATAACATAACTACAATTGGAGATTCGTATGCAGGATGGTAACTTAGGCTCTTCCAGCCCTCTTGTGAAGGTGAAGGACGAATTTCACCATGGCGCTTGGTCGGCCACCATGTCGTGCCAACTAACTGTTACTTATTGTCCCTATCAATCCTTGGTCAGGCTTGGTTGATTAGACGAAAACATATCAATTGAATTCTGTCATCTATTTTCCTTTTCCTATTCATCACTACCTTGGTCGGGATCATGATAGTAGGTGCGTTTGGTGTTGGGCACAACCATGCAACAATCATTTTGAAGGGAACTAGATAATACATGTAAAACCCCAATCATAGAAATGCAATAAACCTAGGTCATACAAAGTCAACTACTCATGGTTCCTATAACCCCAAGTTATGGGTGTTTAGCTATTCATAACTAAAGCAAAACCAACAAAAATATAAATACAAGGCATAGTTGAGAGTTTTACCAAAAGCAATGAAAAGTATAGACACCACAAGTTGCAAACCTAAAAGCTTGATAGATTGGCAATGAGTACAAAGTAAGATTTGCAATCCCCAAAATGGCTTTTCCAAGAGAAAATGGTCGACTAAGCTAAAACCCTAAAAGATTCTTGAGAGAATATTCAATGGTAAATTCTATGTACTAAAATCTGGAATCCCATAATAAAACCCTAACAAAAGTTATTTATAATGTTTACAAAATAACCCAAAAAATTACACAGAAAAGACAGCTGGCAGCTGATATGCCTTGCAGTTATCACTCGTACGATGACCTATGAGTCATAGTTGCGGTCTCGTATCAGGTTCTTGGCATCTTGGACTCAACTGGTATAAACCACTTGTACGAGTCGATGATTTAGCTACGACTTGTATGCTCCTCTGCAGTCTAGGCCTTCAGTTTTTAGTCCAACATTTTTGCTCCCTGATTCTTGCTATGAGTCCACTCATAAGAGTCATAGTGACACTTAGAACTCTTAGGATGACCTCATAGGGGTGACGTCCACTTAGCAGATTTCTAATTTTCGATCTCTGTTTCTTGCTATGACACACCCTACGACTCGTAACTTGGAGTAAGACTCTTAGATGAGCTCGTATGTCCTATGATTTAATAAAATCTGGAACTTTTCTTCAAAATCATACCAACCTAAAGCTTCTGCAGGAACAACACAAAAACACATAGAAACTATAAAAAGTCACATTAAGAACTCACAAAATCCCTTGTCTTAGGCATCAAATGTGTTGTATTTTGTCAGTACATCAACAACCTCAACTTAGAATTATTGATTGTCCTCAAGTGATGACTCAATTTACGCAGACAATGAGAAATACATAGCAGCTATACCAATGACATATACATCATTCACTCTAATCTAGGGATCCAACTATCATTTTCAAAACCAGATTGCAAAGTTTTTTAGAATAACAAAACATGATGATGAATCTAGCAACCTAACTACGATATGTTAAGGAGCATTAACTATTCACAATCACTGGTACAGCCATATACTAATCAAGTAGTGCAAATACCCTCATAGAAAAGAAGTCCCTCTTACTTATTCAAGAAGCATTTAGAGTTCAGGGACTGAGGAAACATTCTCACTCTCATAATTGAAATTCATGCATATTGACTAACACCCTTGCCTCTATACTCATCTTCTGAGTTGGTAATAAAGTGGATTTGGATCACTTTAGGACTTATATGCTTGTAACATAGGTTCAGAGGGGCTTTGGTATGGTAGTTTAGGCAAATAGTAACTAAAAGCTATCCTTGAACCATGGTTACCAACAATTGTCGCTTTCATAACCCAAAATTTTTCAATAAACCCACCCTTAGTCTCCTGTTTTAAACTTTTTCTCGAGTGCTTTCTTTCTATTTTCAGCTCTGCCTTAATTCTGAACTCAATTCTTGCTAGTTTTTCTCAATTCAAGGCACTCTTCTTTTCTTTCTCTTCACTCGGCTCATGATTTTTTATTTCTTTCTTTATTTCCCAACTAACAACATCGTTGTCATTACTTTACAGCAATAAGGGCCACCCTCAACTTTAGGGTTTTGGCCTAAGGTGAAGTATACAATATCTATTACTCAAACCAGGGCCACAAATTGTAGCCACCCTCAATTTAGGCTTTTACCCTCAATTAAGGTTCACATGTCCAAGGATAGACCAGGGCCAATATCAAGGTATTTCATCAAACAAGGTTAAGTTAGCAAGGTGTCAAGAAAGAATGAGTAAATGAGAGGCTTAAACATTTGGAACAAAGGATTCACTAGTTCATTTGGTAGGTCATTTAGGCAAAAGTGGGCCTGCTAACAGAACAAAGGCCTACGAAGCTCAAAAATTTTGGAATAAAGGATTCACTCATTCATTTGGTGGGTCATTTAGGCTAAAAGTGGGTTCACTCAGAGAACAAAGGCCTAAGATCATTTCTATATCAACCACATCACCAAACCAATTTTAGAGTAACAAGGCAAGTTATGGGTCCATACAAGATGCATGAATGCAACAAATTAAGCTCACAACACACATAACATTGCACCTACAGTCAAGTATAGACACATGGGTCATGCTCTAAGCCTCAACTTACCTTCACATTATTAGAACAAACATTACCTGATACCCGACATGCATGAATGTATCAATAATCACAATCTCAAAGAACATTTTGAGGGTACCCAATTTTTAATCAAAACTTTAAAAAGCATCTAAAGACTGTATATACCAACAGATAATACTACTACGAATATAAATATTATCTACACTATCTAAATATGCTGGCTCAACAGAAAATTAAACATCTACAAGGAAAAAGAATCATGGTAAGAAAAACATGGGATAAAAAATAAGGGAAGTTATAGACTCGAGATTACTTAGACTTTACCTTAATTCGTAGCTTCCCACACCCCACAAAAAAGGGATACTTTGTCCTCAAAGTAAAAACACATAGAAGAGGTACAAGGGACATACCTTGGGTTGCCTCCTAGGAAGCGCCTGATTTGTTATTGCGGCACGACAGCAAGCTTTTGTACTCATTCTCCTCAAGGTCCCAGTCTTCTACTATCTTAATTTCTTACATGTCACCCATGTATAATTTGACCCTCTATAAATTGACTTTAAAAGTTTTATCATCCGTTCTTTCTAACTCAATGGATCCATGACTCAAAAAGCTTATGACTCTGAAGGACCCCATCAAATTTGATCTGAGTTTCCCAGGAAACTATCTCAACTTAGAGTTATAAAGCAACACCATGTCTCCTGGAGCAAATTAGCAGTTCTCAATTCTATGATCATGCTTAACTTTCATCCTTTGCTTGCATAATGCAGAGCTCTCATATGCTCATAGCCTAAACTCGTCGAGTTCATTTACTTGCATCAATCTAGATATTGCTGCTTCATTCCAGTCTAGATTCAACTTCTTAAGTGCCTATAGTGCCTTATGTTCAAGTTTAATTGGCAGGTGAAAAGCTATCCTGAACACTAATTGATAAGGGGACACTCTGATAGGGGTTTTGAAAGCTACATGTTAGGCCCAAAGCATCATCCAACTTTCTTGATCAGTCAGTGCGATTTACATTCACCATTTTGGGTAGGATTTGCTTGATTTCCCTAGTTGATACCTCTACTTGCCCACTTGTTTGGGGATGGTATGGGGTTGCTACTTGATGCTTCACACTATATCTTTCAAGAAGTGCTTTAAACATTCGGTTGCAAAAATGAGAACCTCCATTACTGATAATTGTCTGAGGTGTACCAAACCTGGATAAAATATTTCTTCGGAGAAACTCGATAACACTCTTACCTTCATTGTTCGGTAGAGCTCCAACCTCTACCCATTTAGAGACATAATCAATTGCAACCAGAATGTACTTATTACCATGTGAGCAGACATAGGGTCCCATAAAGTCAATACCCCAAACATTGAATAGTTCTATCACTAAAATAGTATTTAGAGGAAGCTCATGCCTTCACGAGACCCCACCCTATCTTTGACATCTATGATATGACTTGACGTAATCATGGACATCCTGATTTATAGACGGCCAATAATAGCCATATTGTAACATATTATAGACTCCCTAACAATGAAGAGTGGCATGCTTCAAGAATACTCATCATTTCCACTTCTAGCACACATCTGTGGATGATCTCATCTGCACAAATACGAAATAAATAAGGGTCATCCCAAAAAAACTTCTTTACATTATGCATAAACTTGTGATGTTGATGGGTGTTCAAATCAGGCGGGACTATATCACTCACCAAGTAGTTAGTATAGTTTGCAAACCAAGGTATAAGATCATGTGAGGCCGCTAAAACCTTTTTATCAGGGAATAAGACATTTATGTCATGGCCATCATCAAACTTCACCATAGTTTCATCTTCTAATCTAGAGAGATGATTGACTACTTGATTTTCTGACCTCTTTCTGTCAATCACATCAAAGTTAAAACTTTGCAAGAGAAGTACCCATGTGATCAATCTTGGTTTTGCATCCTTCTTGGCCATCAGATATTTGAGTGCCATATGGTCAGTGTGCATAATCACCTTAGCTCCTAATAAGTATGACCAAAATTTTTCAAAGGCAAAAACTAAGGCAGCAATTCTTGTTCGGTCACTATATAGTTTTTTTGGGCCATATTTAGTGCTTTGCTGGCATAATAGATTAGATGCAAAATTCTCTCCCTTCGTTGCCACAACACAACACCTAGCACAACCCTACTTGTATCATACATTAGTTCAAATGGTTATGACCAATCCGGAGCCACAATAGTGTGTGTTGTGGCCAGCTTTCTTTTCAATTCTTTGAAGGCGTGCATACATGCATCATCAAATACAAACATGGTATCTTTCTCCAACAACTTACACAAGGGTTGTGAGATCTTGGAAAATCCTTTATGAAGCGGCAATAGAATCTGGGATGGCCTAGAAAGCTCCTAATACCTTTTACTAAAGTTGGTGGTAGCAATTTCTCTATAACCTCAATTTTATCTTTATCTATCTCAATTCCCTTGCCTAAAATTCTGTGACCAAGGACGATACCTTCTTTGACCATAAAATGCCATTTCTCCAAATTTAGCACCAAGTGATTCTCAACCTACCTCTGCAACACATCACATAAATATAACAAGCATTCTTCAAAAGACTAGTCAACAACACTAAAGTCATCCATGAATACCTTAATAGTGCTCTCAACCATGTCTGAGAAGATAGATATCATGCATCTTTGAAACGTTGCTGGAGCATTATATAGTCCAAAAGGCATTCTCTTAAATGCAAAGGTACCATAAGGACATGCAAAAGTTGTCTTCCCCTGGTCCTCTAGCGCGATAACAATATGATTGTACCCGGAATATCAATCAAGGAAACAGTACCATTCCTTCTCTACCATTATCTCGAGCATCTGATCCATGAAGGGCATAGGAAAATGATCTTTATCGGTAGAAGTATTGAGTTTTCTATAATTCATGAATACTCTCCATCCAGTGACTGGTCTCATGGGGATCAATTAACTTTTCTTATTAGGCACCACTGTGATACCTCCTATTTTTGGAACACACTGCACTGGACTTACCCCCTCACTGTTAGTAATTTGGTAGATTACTCCTGCATCTAACCACTTGATGATTTCTTTCCTCACTACCTCTTGCATTGGGGGGGTTCAACCTTCTTTGATGCTCAATACTCGGTTTATAATCCTTGACTAGTTGAATCGTGTAAGTACATATCCCAAGGGGTATGCCAATGATGTCTGCAATTGTCCACCCAATGGCCCTTTTGAACTTCTTGAGTATAGAGACAAGGGCCTTTGTTTGAACCTCACTCAAATCTAGCCAATGATGTCTACAATTGTCCACCCAATGACCCTTTTGAATTGCTTGAGAAATGAAATAAGGGCCTCTATTTGAGCTTAACTCAAGTCTGCTGCAATGCTGACAGGTAATATATTATTCTCTACCAAGTATGCATATTTCAGATGTGATGGTAGTGCCTTTAACTCCAACTCTGGTGGGACTTTTACAGAAGGCTGCTATTTTCCTGTTGCATAAATCTAACTCTACCTTGCTTGTCGCCTTAGCCCTAATGAAACCCCAAGAGCATTTACCATTTCCTCAGAATTAGGAATGTTATCACCATCAAAATTCATCAACACAACCACCAAAGGATCAACTCCGAGCCTTAATTCTACTGGGATCTCCACTTCACTGTCCTCATCTGTTGTAGTCATTGAAATGACCTAGAACTCAGAACTCTTTCCATCTTGTTGACCCACTTAGAACACAACTGCCTTTTCCACAAACCTAAAAGTAAGAAGGCTCTTTTCCATATCAACTAATGCTCGACCTATGGCTAAGAAAGGTCTTTCCAAGATGATAGGAACTGCAAAATCAACCTCACATTTAAGTATAACAAAATATACAGGAAATATAAATTTGTCTACCTTTATCAACACATCATACAATATCCCCATAGGCTTCTTGACTATTCTGTCTGCCATCAACAACCCCATCTTTGTAGGGACAAAGCTCCCTAAATTGAGATTCCTAAATATAACAAGAGGCATCAAGTTAATGCTAGCCCCCAAGTCACATAGTGCTTTAGCTAATTCAAGTTCTCTATAGTGCATGGTATGGTGAATGCACCTGGGTCTTCCCACTTTTACACCAATGACTTTGTAGTGATGACACTGCAATGTTGAAAATTTTGAGAAAGGTCTTGGCTCAGTTTTTTCTTTTTCTTAACTAGATCTTTTATCCATTTGGCATGCCCAGGCATCCTCTTAAGAGCTTCTTTTAAGGAGATGTCTACTGATAATTTCTTAAGCATCGCCAAGAATTGTTCAAACTTACCTTCCTCCTTCCTCTTCCTAAGCCTTTGAGGAAAAGGGGGGAGAAGGCCTTGGAAAGGTGTTATATTTCTTAGGTTGCTCTTCCATGTTGTATGCCTTGGTCTCCTCATTTACTCTCTTCTTGTAGCTTCCATTTTTGACCATTGGCATATAGGGATCCACAGTGCTTTTGCCCCTCTAAGTCATCACTGCTATGCATGCCTTTCATTCTTAGGATTTTGAACTGTATTGCTAGGTAAGGTGCGCTTTTGTCCTTGGATCAATTGCTAAGAAACTTGTCCAAATTGTTGTTCGAGTTGCTTAATCACCACAGAGTGAGACTCTATTTTTTGGTTAATACTTGAAATATTCACTTTCATTCCCTTTAAAGTCTCATGTTGGTAGTCAGCCATTTTCAACAACTTGTCGAACATCTCTTCGATCCTTGAGGTACTTGACCCGGCATCACGGTTGTGAGGTGGCACATAAGGACCATTCTGGTAGCCTTCTCTTCTTCCCCATTCGGCATCTGGCACACTCTCTCTTCTATAATGTCCACCCTAGTTATGTCTATATGTATCATCATAGTTGAAGTTCCAACCTTGATTCCCAGAACCTTACCTCCAATAGTCCGAATTAGATCCTTGGGGGTTGTTCTGGAAACCCGCCTCCTAGTTGCTTACAAAACATGCATCTTCATCAAAGAATGGATCGCCATAGATTGGAACCTTTGTAGATTGGTCTGTGTCTGCTTTAACACTTGCTTGGTTTTGTTTCAAAACCATGTCTATGCTTTTGCGGAGTTGAGCATGTTGCTCCATAATCTTTTCATTTACCTTCGCTTGCTTATTGTTGGTGTTCACTGCACAATTGATTGATTATGCATCAATATCTATTTTAAGCTTATTCCATGAGTTGACTTATATGTATTGACATTATGCATGATTTGAACTAAGGGTTAGAAGGGAACTATTTCTTGCACCATACTCTCGTTGACCCCATGCTCTATTGGTTTTAACCACTTGTTCCATCCTTGTAGCCATCAATGCAAAAGGTTGGTCAAGAAACATGCTACCCATGATTGTGTCGGCGCAAGCTTGACTATTCTCATCAAGTGCCCAATAAAATATCTCAACCAAGGCATCATCAACAATTTTGTGATCGGGGACCATCCTTAAGTATTTAGTAAATCTATCATTGTTGTGCTGATAGAGTCACCTGACAAATGCTCAAAGTTATTGATTTCGTCTTTGAGCTTCAACTTTTTAGATCTTGGGATATATCTTTCAAGGAATACTCTCTGAAGCTTAGCCTAACTTGTCATAGTGCCCGAAGGAAGCTTAGATAACTACATAGCTACATTCCCAATCAGTGACAGTGGAAATACTCTTAAACTAATAGCGTCAAGACAAAGATTTTGTGTCCTCATGACACTCTTGCAAACAAACACCACATTTTGGAGATGGCAGTGGGGATCCTCTAAAGGTAACCCTGTGAATAATCAGCGGTTTTGGAGCATTTGGAGCAACCTACTCGATATCGTGAACTTAGTATAT
>DF358510.1:42848-53612 GCA_000787875.1 Solanum virginianum
TCGTGAACTTAGTATATGCCAGTAAAGGAGGCAATACTATTGCACCAGTAACATCCATGGCCATAGTGTTCAATCGATACTGATTCCATCCGTATGCATTTTCATTGAAGTCCCTATGCTGTGGCCTATTACCCCTTGGCAGTGGATTCTCCTCTCTTCCTATATCCTCATTCATATTCATATCCTTCTCAACCTCGATATCCTCCTTCACTCGAGCCATTGTTCTAACAAGTCAGTGGATCTCCAAATTAATTAGAGGTAATTGATTGCATTAGCTCCTTGTGTTGGGCATACAACCTAGCACACCCTACAAGTAAAATCAAATAACAAAAACACAAAAAAAGTAAAATACACAAGACTCTATAAATCAACACTAGAACTAACTAATGGTGAATTCAAGTCAAAACCTAGTCGTATTCCCTGGCAACGGTGCCATAATTTTGATAATGTTCACACTCCAATAAAAAAGTGGTCGCTGTCAGCAATTAACCTAACTGAAGGTTAGGGTTGAATCCACAGAAAATACAAGGCTTGACTACAAGACGTCACTACTAATCATTTCAATCATTCATAACTACAATTTCAAATTGGGGGAGCGGTTTGTGATTCAACAACAAAATAAAATAAACACTAAACTATAACGCAAGGAAACATTCAATTTTACAAACAACTTGGGAATCATATTCCCCATGATTCGTTGATTCGCTTTACCAAGATAATATAACTATGATTGGAGATTCACATGCAGGAAGGTAACTTAGGTTCTTTCGGCCCTCTTATGAAGGTGAAGGTCGAATAGGTGTTATATTTCTTAGGTTGCTCTTCCATGTTGTATGCCTTGGTCTCCTCATTTACTCTCTTCTTGTAGCTTCCATTTTTGACCATTGGCATATAGGGATCCACAGTGCTTTTGCCCCTCTAAGTCATCACTGCTATGCATGCCTTTCATTCTTAGGATTTTGAACTGTCAACAAAAATGCAAATACAAAGCATAGTTGATAGTTTTAACAAAAGTAATGAAAAGTGTAGACACCACAAGTGTCAAACCCAAAAGCTTGATAGATTGACAATGAGTACAAAGCAAGATTTGCAATCCGTAAAATGGGTTTTCCCACAGAAAATGATAAACTAAGCTAAAACCCTAAAAGATTTTGAGAAAATATTCAAAGGCAAATTCTATGTTCTAAAATCTGGAATCCCGTAATAAAACCTTAAGGAAAGCTATTTATAGTGTTTATAAAATAACACTAAAAATTACACAGAAAAGACAGCTGGCAGCTGGTACGCCTTGCAAGTACGACTGATAGGGTGACCTAAGAGTCATAATCGGGGTCTTGTATAGGTTCATGGCATCTTGGACTCAACTAGTACGACCTAATGGTACGAGTCGTTGCTTAGGCTACGACTCGTATGCTTCTCCCGTAGTCTAGACCTTCAGTTTTTGGTCCAACATTTTGGCTCTCTGATTCTTACATGAGTCCACCCATATGAGTCGTAGTGAGACTTACGACTCATAGTATGACCTCGTAGGGGTGTCCACTTAGTAGATTTCTAATTTTTTTTATCTCTGTTTCTTCCTACGATACACCTTATGACTCATAGCTTAGGGTACGACTCGTAGGTGAGCTCGTATTTCCTATGATTCAGCAAAATCTGCAACTTTTTTTCAAAATCATGTCAACCTAACTTTTCTGTAAGAACAATACAGAAATACATAAAAACCCTAAAAAGTTGCATTAAGAACTCATAATATCCTTTGTTTTAGACTCCAAATGTGTTGTATTTTGACAGCACATCACTACACTTTTGCCCCACCAACTCTGTTATTCGCACCTTATTCTCCCTTTTTAATATTTCAAGCTTTTTTGGATGCTTTCTCTTCATTTTTTAGGTTTTTGCCTTGTTTTTGCACTTCACTTTGCTTTTTAGCTCGCATTTAAGGCATCACGTTTTTCTTGCACCCACTACATGATTTATCTCCTTTTTCTCTGTATTCCTAACTTACCCTCTTATCTTTAGGCTGTAACCTTACACTATTCACCCTCAACTTAGGCTTTTGGCCTATGTTAGGGTGTACAATATCCATCTTCCCAATTTCTAGAGTTACTTTTGGTAGCCATCCTCAACTTAGTGTTTTTTCCTCAGTCAATGTACACTATGTTTAAGGAAAGACCAAGACCAATTTCAGGATTTTATTATCAACAAGGCTAGGTTAATCAGGTGTTTTAAAATAATAGATACATATTAGGCTCAAACATTAGGAACAAGGGATATATCATCAACTTGGTTGCTTATTTCTAGGCTTAAGTGGACTATATAAGAACAATGGCCTAAGATCCGTTCCTAATCCAATTAATTTACAATCTAAATTGACATAATAGGACAAGTTCTGAATTAGTACAAAACACATAAATTTATCAAATTATGCTCACACTCACATGGCACTGAATACATTATAAACAAAACACTCACAGATCATGCTCTTTATCTCAGTGTGCCCTCAGTTATCAGAAAAGATATTGTTAGACACCTAAACTGCATCTAACTACTTAGTTAAAAAGTTTGGTGGGTATCATTTTTCAAACAAAATATAAAAATATGCTATATGCCACAAGTAGTGGTACTGTATGCTACAAATATATCTAAACATCCTAAACATACTGGTTCAACAGAAAATAAATATCTATAGGGAAAAAGGACACATACAAGAATACCCTGGGATAAAAAATTGGGTAGTTATGGACCCAAGCTACTCAGACTTCACTGAGGCCCATAACTACCCACACCCTATTGAAAAAAATGTGCATTGATCCCAATGCACAAAATCAAAACAAAATAGATCATAAGGGATCAAAACAAACATGTCTGGGAGCCTAAGCGCCAAGATCTACCTTGGATTGCCTCCCAAGCAATGCTTGATTTATTATCCCAGCATGACCTTGACACACTGGTTACTCAGACTTTACCAAGTATTCATGCTTTCACTTTGTCTTCCACCTAGAACTTTTGAATTGTACCCCTAATATTTTTTTCTAATTTTCTATTATTCTCAAAGGATAGTGGTATAAAAATAAGGGAAACAAACAACAGAGATCGCATGTTGTACTTTTTGGCCTTTGAATGAGGAATGTAAGATTTTGCTTTGTGGCCAATAAATTCAAGAATATAAATATATTTTTCCTCCTCCTTATATTCGTCTATATGCTCTGATGATTAGATTAATACCTCATCATCTAAACATAATGTAGAAAAATGTTTGGAATGAGGTTCAATGCATCCTAATTTATGAATTATATTATTATTTACATCCTCATGTTTATACACACTACAGTTTTTAAAGATAACATTATCTACTTCTTCCCATAACTCGCATGTACTTTTCTCAATAGTGACAACATCAATAATAGTATGATCATGAAGATGACCTCCAATTTTAGCTTTTCCAGTTGGCATATAAGTACTTTTTATTCCTCACAAAATTCATAACTAGCTTGTTGAGCATCAAACATATCAACTTTTATGCTCAACTCACTACTTAAAATGTGGACATCCAAGCCAAATTGATGAACATCTGAGAAAAACATATATTTTTCTAAGTCAAGATTTTCTAATATTTTCAAGAAGTACACATTATGATTCAAAAAATTAGGTAAAACCCCTCTCATCACAATACTACAATCATCCAACATTTCCTAAACAAAGGGTATGGTATTAATAAGAAAAAAAACATAGAAAAAATAACAAAAACAAACATAAAACATAAAATATGGGAAATAAGGATTAGCACTCAAATTGCTAATGAATTCACTAAGTCTAGCCGTATTCCCTGAAAATGGCGCCAAAATCTTGATATCGCCCAAATTACACCTTCTTTATAAAGGATAAAGCGGTTGCTATCAAGATATTGAACCTAAACAAGGTTAGGGTTGATCCAACAGAGAATACGTAGACTCATAAAAGTTCACCAATATCCAATTTGAGTAATTTACTGACTTAATTCCTCGGGAGGGGTGTTTGCAATAATCAATGTGAAAAATAAACTAACTATTTATTACAAGAGAAAATCAATAATATAGACCAACTAGGGTATGTGTTCCCCGTGATTCCCTAACTCAATATCCTTGAATAACCTAATTCTTGTCTAATGTATAGCATGCAAGACAGTAATTTAAGTTCACGAAGCCCTTTGGTCAAAGGTGAGAGGTGAAATTCACTATGTGACTTGGTCCATCTCCATAGTGTTCATTATTAACCATTACCTATTATTCCTAGTACAATCTCTCATTGACCTAGTTTGGTTGATTAGACGAGAACACATCAATCGAATCTTGTTAATTAATCTATTTTTCTATTCATTACTACCTTGGTCCAGTCAGTAACACTAGATGAGTTCTAATATTGGCCACCATCAGAAAACATGGAAAATGAAGAGAGTTAATTAATACATGCATATACACTTTCCAAGAATTGTGAATTATCCAGTTTTACTTTGTTAGTTATTCATGGTTCCCAAAACCCTAGTTGTGGATATAGCTACTTATGTAATATGTAGATGAAGAGATTATGAATTGAGGGAATAGATAATTAAATGCTTACACAATAGATTTAAGAACAAGCAATAAATTATCAATAAGAATCATAAGCTTTAGGATAAAATTCAACCACAAGTGTTCTCAAAGACTCTCTCAAAATATTAAGTTCTTTGTGCACTAAACTAAAATAATCAAAACTGGTGAGAACTAATGAAAAATAACCTAAAAGACCTGTTTATAATATTTAAAACTCAAATCCTAAATGATTTAGGAGAACTGGTGTCACGAACCAAGCCTAGGGCCTACACGTGACACGATGAATGGGAAATCGAAGGAACACCAAACAAGCCTCTTAGCATATCAATCACATATGGTCTTGTTAGCAAATTAAACAACAAGTGGTATCATTAAAAGCGAAGCAGGACTAAGCAAACTCTTTGATAATCATAAAAGCATATAAGTGTCAAGCTCATAGTATAAGTGCATCTTAATATCCAATAACACTTCTATCTTGGAATAGAGTGGGGGCCAAGACACTTTACGGGCTCACCCTTATAATAACAAGTGTTTAACATAATGAAGTCTCAAAATAGCAAGAGTAATGTAGATAGTGTCCTTGGACTTGAGGACTCACCAATGCTTATCTATGAAGTACCGAACTAGCCATGTGGAAGATGATCAAAAGGTGCTCTGATCCCTATATGGTAATATAATGTAGGCATAGAGTATGCGTTAGTATGTTTAAATATAATAAGTATGTGGGATGCAATGCATCGAGAGTCATATGTCATAATAGCAAGATGCATAATCATAATCAAGGAACATAAAGTCAATATGAATCATATACTCAAACTTTACACAACATGCATGAGATGGGCCAAATAGCCACCCACTCACCTTATGGTATGATACTTTTGGAGAGTGTTACTAGTATCCCTACCTTACAATATAGTCTTTTTGATAAGTAGTATAAGATGTCCCCTACTTTACGATATAATATTTTAGGTAGGAGCTATGAATTGTTCTACCTTACGGCATGACATTTTTGGTAGTATTATAGAGTGTCCTTACCTTATAATATAATCTTTTTGATAGGAGCCATGAATTATACCTTACGACATGGCCTTTTCGGTAGGTTTTATAAAATGTCCTTACTTTGTGATATAATCTTTTTGGTAGGAGCCACGAGTTATTCTACCTTATAGCATGGCCTTTTCAGTAGATCTTATAAGATGTCCATACCTTATGATATAATCTTTTGTGTAGGAATCATGAAAATAGCTCATCAAACCATCACATAAAAGTATCAAGAAAGGACTTCACATGTTCCCAAGAACATAACAAAACATAGGAGCCCAACAATTCACTTGCAATGCCATAGGTACTTTAGATGAATTTAATACATGCTTGGAAGCCCTTAATCATCATGAAGTCACTTGACTCATACGTCATGTAATACATCATCAATAATTCTAAGAATCCTTGTCAAGACATTTTATCAAATACTTGGTAGGTGTATAATGTTTGTTCAGAATCATGCAATTAAAGAGTTGAATAATATGAGAAAACTCAATACAAATCAACCCACCAACATATAGTAAACCCTCATATAGAATACTTTGAAATTGATCATCAAGTCTCATAATAGATCATAGTTTCACAGCTCAAAACATACATAGTCTCAATGGACAAAACTAACTCATAGTATAAGCTTGAGATAGATAGACATGTATATTTAATCAACTTTTCATAAAACCCCAACATATTTCATGCTTATAATCCATAATAAAAGATACCCATAGATAATACAACTTGAAAACATACAATTTTCATAAGATAGAAAGATCGGGCACCATCGGTTAAAGGACCCAATGGTTAAAATCCATATACCTTGAGTTTGGATTTTCCTTGATCTGAACATGAATGAGACTTGAAGGTTGAATGGAGTTCTTGAGATTTGGAATTAAGCTTGAGACACTAGAATTTGGATCTAAATTTTGATAAAATGGTTGAGAGGTTTTAGAGAGGGTTTATGAGTGATATATAGAGTTGAAAATGGCTAAGTATAGGTGTTTTAACGCATAAGTAGGCATGGGACCAAGACCCCCCCTAATGTCTTAGGCTGCAACTAAAAAATTAAGGAAGTGCAAACAAACCTCCACGATGGGTCTGCATTGCGGAGGCATCACAGACCTTTATTATTTTCAAAAATTTTGATGAAAATCATTTTTTGTTACGGGCCTTCTAAAATCTGGGTTATAACTATTTCCCACTCAATTTTGCCCCCTAATCAAGAATATGAACTTGTATTTTTGATATCACATATGGATTTTGAGATATATGAAAATTATGATTGTGGGCATTTTCGAAGCTTATTTTTGGGGCGTTTCACTTTAGCCTCTCTTAGCTAAATAGGAAAGAACTGGTTGAGGAATGCGGCTTTGAACTCTTCCCAAGGAATAGCATCATCATCTCTCTTCTCCAATTTCCATTGGGTGAACTAAATTTGGGCCACACCTTTGAGTTTGTAGGCCACTAACTCCACTTTCTCTTCCAAATTGATCCCCATGATAGATAGCACTTTATACACCTCATTGATGAACTCTTGGGGATCCTCTTCTGGCTTTGACCCAAGTACCGAACTAGCCATGTGGGATAGATAGCACTTTATACACCTCATTGATGAACTCTTGGGGATCCTCTTCTGGCTTTGACCCAAGGAACTCCAGTGGATTCATTGTTATGAAATCCTTACCTTTGAGGCTGGAGTGGGAACATGAGGGGTTTGGGACCCTTGCTCCATTTGGTTGGTCATAGCACGAGCCAACATTGTGATAGCATCTCGAAACTCTTCTTGGGCTACCCCTTCTTCTTGAGGAGTGGGAGGGGCCAGTTATTCCTCGGGAGTATGGGCTCTCCTTTGTCTTCTCCTTGGAATTGGCATGATCTAGAAGGAAACAAGAGTATTCGTTAGGGGAAAAACCATATAGTTATACCTAAAGCACGATATGGACCATGAAGAAGTGGAACATTTCCTAAAATGCCTCATAGCCTCCCATTCATAGTTGTGGTGCACTTCACAACCATGAATAAGACTCTAATCATTGTAGTGTGTTGGATTTTTAAGGACTATTAACATCCTTGTGCTCTAATACCAAGCTTGTCACAACCCATGCTTAGGGCCTAGATGTTACATGGCGAGTAGGAACATTAAGGGATCCCAAACAATCCTCTTAGCATATCAATCACACATCCTTGGTTGCAGAAGCAAATTAAATAACAACATGAAATATAATAAAAAGGAAAGCGGGACTAAGGGAAGTCTTTGATAATCATAAAAGTACATAAGAGTCAAGCCCATAGCATAATTACATCATAATATCTAACAACACCTATATCTTGGAATGGATTGGGGGCCAAGACTCTTTTCGAGCTCATCCTCATAATAACAAATGTTCAACATAACAAAGTCTCGAAATAGCAAGAGTAATGAGATAGTGTCCTCGGACTTGAGGACTCACCAATGCTTATCTATGAAGTACCAAACTAGCCATGTAGAGGATGATTAAAAAGTGCTCCGGTCCCTACATGGTAATATCACGTAGGCACAGAGTATGCGTTAGTATGTTTGAATGTACTAAGTATGCGGGGTGCAATGCAACAAAGACATAAACCAATATATTCAAAAAGTATAATCATAAGCAATGGTAATTCATAATCTCAATATGGCATGCATGATCAATACTTGCTTATAAATCATTCAACTTGCATAATATGCCATACATATGTGGGAAGAGACCTTAACCAACATGAGTAAGACCAAATGAGCTACAATTTGGAATCTCGATGATTACCACTCATCGGTAAATAGGTGGTCTACTTGCCAAGGTAAACCATACTTTATCTTATGAGAACATGACTTATTTCATATAAAGTAACCCTCCTTATGGGAACATGATCCATTTAAAAAAGGATTTCATGATAAAGTGCACTAGATGGATCCACTAGAATACAAGGGTAAAGTATAATCCTATGTTGGTACATAGTTTGAGGAAAGGAGTATGGACCCTTGAAGATAGTCCATGCCAACATCCCATCCATCAGCGCAAAGTCTAATTCCATGGAATACTTGAAATAATTATACTTTAATCATAATATGAATATCTTGTAAGAACATGAAATGATTAGCTCTTAAACATGTTGACCTCTAATGGTGAGCCTCACTTGAACATGAGAATAATAATCATAATACATGAACCCTTGCTTTAACATGAAATGGTTCACAAGAGGTAAAAATCTTGAAAATAGGTCGTAACTTGGTACTTGTAACATCATAGATACTTTTCATTAATTCAATACATGCTTGAAAGGCCTTAATCATCATATAGTCACTTGAGTTCTAAATCATGAAATATATCATCAATAACTTGAGAATTCTTGACTTGACGTTTCATCAAACACATAGTGGGTTCATGATACTTGTTCAAAATCATACAGTTCAAGAGTGAAATAAGATGAGTAAACTTAATGCAAATCAAACCACCAAAATATAGTAAAACCCTCATGTGGGGTACCTTAAATCTGTCACAAAAGCTCATAATAGTTCATGGTTTCATAGATCAAAACATGCATAGTCTCAATAGACCAAATCAATTCATGATATAAGCTTGAAATATATAGTCATGCATAATCAATCAATATTTCATAAAACCCCAATATAATTTATACTCATAATCTATGATAGGAGATATTCATAGGTAATATAACTTGAAAACATGCAATTTTCATTAAATGGGAAGGTTGGGCTCCATGGGTGAAAGGGACCCAATGGATGAAACTCACATACCTTAAACCTTAATTTCCTTGATGTGAACTTGAAGTACTCTTAGAGCTTGAAATGAATCCTTGAGTTCCAAAGTTGAGCTTGAGATCCTTTGATTTGAATGAGAGATTGATAGAGTCCTAAAGGAGTTTGAAAGAGGATTTTGTGAGTTATAGAGGTGAAAAATGGCTAAGTATGGGTGATTTCACATTTTAGTAGGCATGGCGCTATGACCTCCATGCCCTTTGACACATAAGAAAAACTAAGGAAAATTTTGTACTAGTCTGTGACACGGACCAAACGCGAAGGAGAAAATTATACTGCTACATGCCCCTGGCGCATCGCGGCCAGGGCGCGGATGCACTCTCGAAATTGAAAATTAGCAAAAATTATTTTTTGCTACAGGTCCTCTAAAATCCAGTTTATACCCATTTTCTAGTCAATTTTGCCCCCATGATTGAGAATATGAAACCGGATTTTTGATATCACGCATGAATTTTGAGATATACAAAAATTATGATTATGGGCAGTTCGAAGTACATTTTTGGGGCATTTTAACTAGTCGGCACACTCTACGGCAGCACTTTACGACCCATATTGAAGTTCATGGCCAATAACTGGGGTCTCACAACCATGAATAAGACTCTAATCATTGTAGTGTGTTGGATTTTTAAGGACTATTAACATCCTTGTGCTCTAATCCCAAGCTTGTCACAACCGAAAACTGGATTTCCTCTTTATGACACCTCTTTACGAATCGTAAAATGGTTTATGGGTGTAAAGGGGGTTTCATTTGATGAACTTCAGAAAGTCTTGATTATCTAATCGTCGAGTCACGAAACCTCTTTTATGACTCATACATTAATCAATGGCTCATCTATATATTCATAGAATTAACTTCAGAAACATGGCCCTCTCACTAGAATTCCCCTACTAAACCACCCTATGGCCCGTAAGGTGTCTCGTATAACAATAAATTTGTAGCAACTTTGTAACTTTCTGCAAAATCATTGCCAACTTGTAATCCTACAAAGATAAACACTAAAACACATGAAACCTACTAACTTTGCATTGAGAACACACTAAATCCTATATTTTAAGAATGAAAAGTGTTGTATTTTGACAGCACATCATGGCTCAATATCCGAATTGTCAACACGTTAATATAAAGCACCAAAAGCTGGGAGGTTATATGCAACATATAGAACTTCCAATTTGGAAGTGGGACATGATCAACATGGATTTTATTACTTTGTTACCTCACTCATTTTGGAAGTTCGACTCAATAAAGGTAAATTGTTGATAGACTCGCCAAATCAGTGCACTTTTTGTTAGTCAAAACTACTTATACAGTTGAAGAGTATGCTAGATTGTACACAAAGAGATAGTTCGGCTGCACAGAGTGCCAAT
>DF358510.1:60728-80062 GCA_000787875.1 Solanum virginianum
CCTAACTATCAAATGGTGGATGAAGGTAGTCTCTAGTCCTTACATGGTTAGATCATATAGGTAAAAAGTATGCGTTAGTACATTTGAATGTACAGAGTATGTAGGCATACAATGCACATGACTTATCAAACTTGCATTCAATGTTAGATGACAAGGGCATATAATCTAGAAAGAAGTATATATCTAAAGAAGAGTATATAATAATATGCCATGTTTAATGACCTGGTCCAACACTGTGAAGTATTTTCTTCTCTTGGGCCTAGCCCATTATGAATTTGTCCCTTTGGGCTCACCTCAAAAGGTGCCTCTCAGTATATAGACCAGTCCTTTACTTAAATACCCAACATCTCTCTTATATTTTGTCGATGTGGGACTTCTCATCTTAAGATAAGTTATTACATACACCCCTCTATGGACTTAGCGTTCTCCTAAGGTTTGCCCTACCGCATGAGATTCACCTAGTCTCAGCACTGAGGTTTGCCCCGCCTCACTAGGATTAGCCTAAACTCGGTTGAACTCTCACCGACATCAACAAGGCTAACACAAAAGTGGCTTTGATACCACCTTTAATGACTTGGCCCAACACTGTGAAGTTATCCGCTCTTGGGCCTAGCATATCATAGATTTATCCTTTTGGGCTCACCCCAAAAGGTCCTCACAGTATATAGTCAAGTCCTTTACTTATATACCCACATCTCTCTTGTGTTTTACAGATCTGGGATTTCTCATCTTAAGATGGCTTGTTACACCATGAAATCCATGATGTATGAAATTGATAATGCTTACATAAAGAGGGGATGGGACCTCAATATACATATAAGACGTAGCAAACTATTACATAGATTCCCAATGTTATCCCCACACCGAAAAGAGGTGGTCTACTTGCTAAAGGTAAACCGAACTTCTCCTTATGGGCCTCCTATTTTGAAAAGTTAACCTTTCTTATGGGCCTCCTATTTCGAATAGGATTTTTATAATTTTATCATATCATATCAATATTGTAACCGCACCTTACAGGTCTCCCATTTCAGTGAGGGTTACCATATATATATATATATATATATATATATATATAAGAGGACCCTTGGTGATAGTCCTAACGCCTCCAACCTCATCGGTGGTAATTCATTATCCCATTAGAATACATATACATATACATGGTTTCCAAAGAGATACAAGTCATTTCAATGCATACTTGGGCTTAAAAGCTAAACATAATTCATGATCATTCATACTTGGGCTCAAAAGCCAAATCATATTTTGAATCATACTTTTCATGCATAGGAATAGCCTATTCACAATTTACAATGGGGTGTAAACACCTAATATGCACAAAGAGCCAATATCATAGACATTTATGTGATTACATTCTTGTCATAACCATATGAGTGAGCTTAACTCACCAATTCATTTTCATAAACATAAGTGGGTTTAACCCACTAATTCATTTTCATCAAAATCCAATGCTCATGTATGCAAATGCCATGAATTGTAATGACCTAGTTGGTCATTTTTGGCTTTATATTTAAAAATTACTATTTTACCCTTTCATAAGTTGCTTTGGACCTAATTTAAACTATTTGAATCACTGGAATTGAAATCCTGAGTTTTAAAGGTTGAAAATATGAGTTTTGGCCTTTTGAAAGCTTGAGTTATTAAAAAAGTGAGTTTTTGTGTCATTCTGAGGTTTGTAGGTCGGATTGGGGATTCATCAATTCTATTAGTTCCTCGGAAGCAACATAATTGAATTTGGAGTTAAAACGTGGTTTTTAGGCCCAAAGTTGTGATTTTAGTCATTTCAGAACCAAAGTTTGACTTTGGTCAATATTCAGAATTTGAAAGCTTATATCAGAATTTCAATAGGTTCAATAGTTTTGAATAGTGTAACTAACGTTAAAAATGGTCTCATCATAATTTTTGGAGTTTTTGAGGGTAGTTTGGTATTTTGAGTCTTAAACTAGTTTTATTGTCTTGCATTGACAAATGTGTCATAGAGATCTCGGAATCAAATTTTAATGATTCTGTTGAGTTTGGATCGCCATTTCTTGCATGGATACAAATAAAGTTTGTGAAATTCTGAGTCCGGATGAGTTCTGAGGGTCCATTTTGAGTTTTGGCATTAGTTGGGTGAGGGGTATCTAGTGAAACCGAAATTATACTCCGCCTTCGTGGAGGTAAGAGCAATTTTGTGCTCTGTGATCGCAGAAAAGGTTTCACCTTTGTGGAGTACATTTTGTGGTGTCATTTGTTGTCATTTTAAAGACGTAAAACACCTATTTTCACTCCATTTTCAATATTTCAAGCTTTGGGGGACAATTTTTGGTGAGGTTTTTCAGAGAAATCTTTTGGGTAAGTGTTTTTAACATTGTTTTGATTAATTTCCATGGTTTTTATCTTGATTTTGACTGGAATTTTATGATTTTGAATGTCCAAAATTGGGGATTCTCGGTCTATTATTTTGAATATTAAAATGAGGATTTCTCCATCGATTGGAACTTGATTTTAGTGAGATTTTCACCCCACGAACTCCAGTTTTCATGTTGAATCCTATTTTGAAGTTAATTTTCAGATTTGACACTTTTGAATTTTATCCCTAATTTTGACCATTTTACCCCTAAACCTAAAATATGCCAATATAGGTATCAAAATGCACCGCTTGGTAGTATCCATTCTTGATAGCGGTTGATCGATCCGTGGATCATTTTGGAGGCTTGAGTTGATTAAAATCTTGCCCAAATGCAGTTTTGACAACAAGGTAGGTTTGGCTAACCTTTTCAGACTAAATTTTAGTTATTGATCTTGTCATGTGATAATTATCAGATTTAGATGAATAATTATGCATTTGGGTTGTTGTGATTGAAATGATGATGGAAACTTATCTTGATTGAGCCAAATTGTGGTACAATCTTGATTATATCATTGAACTAAGTCTAATTATGATGGGTTGATGAGGATTTGAGATAGAAGATGGAATGAGTAAGGTCCAGTATTAATATTATACTTGTATTGATGGATCGAGATATTATCGATATCATTGTTATACTTGTATGTTTGGGACAGGTTAGGTCCATAATATTGATACTCTTACATACTTGGGATAAGTTAGGTCAGCTATGGTTATCAGTCTTAATTATTAATATAATATGGTAATCTAAAATATGATGATGGTTCCGGGCATTAGCTGTGATACTTGATATTATTCTTTAGGAGTATGTGATCAGTATGAGATTCATGCTTTAGTATCATGGTTACAATGTTAATTACATATCTTTATCTATCATGAAGTTGTGTTGTTGATCTATACCTATTGTGTATGGTTTGTGACATCCCTTGACCAAAGTAGGAGGCAAGCCCTTATGATTCACTTTGGAACCACCCCTAGACCCGAGCAAGAGGTAAGGGTTAGACCTATACTGCTTATATCTTAACTATGAGTAAGTGTTAAGGACTTGGCATCATATTATTACTTGACCGTAGGCAGGTGGCAACATTGTGGCATACTGATATTACGCGACCACGAGCAAGTGGCAAGGCTATAAAACCCTTGGTAGGCTTTATAAGATGTGCATTATCCTTCATATGGTTGTTGCATGGTATCATGGTTCCTTGAGGATGTTTTAGCTCATTAATACTGTCATTATTATCATTTTATGCGACCCTATTTACATGCAAAGAAAGGGTTCTTCATTATTATATACATGTTCGATTTCTCTTACCCTGTCGGTTGAACCCATTGGTTACATTGTGATGTACTCACCCCTACTTTGTTTCCTCTCTACAAATCGTGACCAGGGTACAAGACATGGTAGTTGTTCCTTTCATTCGAGTGCTATATTACCATCCAAATCTTAGGGGTGAGGCTCAGACTCCATGACCGTAGATCTTTGGATCTTCTTTTACATTTTTTTCTCTTAGACTATGTATCAGATAGTGAGAAAAAATTGTATTTGTTTTGAGATAATTGTATTTACTCTTGAGTTCTATTTTAGATGCTCTTATACTCATGACTCCAGGTTTTGGGAGATTTCTTATATCTTATGAGTTGTTTTTGCTTTATTTATCTTTCTTTAGTTGCAATCAATTTTGGTTCATGACAAGTTTGGTATCAAAGTGCTAGGTTTGTTGGGCTCATGATTCAAGAGTAGGGTGTCTAGTAGTGTCTCGCGTATCGGTGTATAAACATCCATACTTATCTTTCTGAGGCTACGGGATACTCTTTAAGAAAAGTTATCATATCTTGTTTCTATTCATGCATTTCTTTGTATTATGTATTTTGAAAGTGTCTAATCTACTCATTCTATACAGATATCGATTACACAATCTCACCATTCAGTGGGATAGCCTAAGGTAGCTGATGTGGCTCCCACCCAAGGTCAAGGTAGAGTTTAGGGAAGGACCAAGGGCAGAGGACATGTTAGAGGGACAAAGGGCAGACTAGATCGGCTTCTCCAGAGTTATTTATGAGTCAGAGGGGCCTATGGATCCTTTTCTACCACCGTCAGCCCTAGAGACTACACCATTAGTTTAAGAGCTACTCATGAGGTTATTCGCTAGATTTGAGGGAGCTCCTCCAGCTTAATTGCTATTGAGATACCAGTTTCTACCATAATAATTGGTCCTTCTAGTGTTCTATTAGAGCAAACTATAATTCATATGGGTCCTTCTTCAGCTCCATCGGGCCTTCCAATGACTATAATTACTCCACTTTAGGCATCTAGATATAGTTTGGGTATCCGATTTAGTGTTTGGTTGTTGCTCCATCTATTGTACCTACCTTTTTTGTGGTGCCACCATCTTCTGCCAGTCCAGCCATGTCTATAGCATAGAAGAAGAGTTTAGAGAGATTTTTGCAGTTGGCTCCACCGTATTTTGATAGTACTCCTGGAGATAGAGTTTATCAGTTTCTTTCAGAGTGCCATGATCAGTTATGTAATCTGGGTATTCTTGAGATGCATAGAGTTGGCTATCCTTCATATTAGTTCACCGGCTTAGCCAAGGAGTGGTGGAGGTTAGTGGTAGCTCATCGACTTGTTGGCTCTCTAGCTATGACCTAGGGACAGTTCACGGAGATATTTTTGGAAGGATTTGTGCCCCTACAATTTCTGAGACTACAACTGAGATGAGTTTCATAGGCTATAATAGGGATCTATGTTTGGTTCTGACTACGAGGCTAGATCTCATGCCTTATCTAGATATGCCTTGTCTAGCATTCCCACTGAGTTTGAGAGTATCCGATGAACCGCTAAGGGTTTGGAAGGGTATCGTTAGGAGGCTACAACATCCTTAGTATTGGCTGGAGGTATTTTCTAGAGTGTTGTGTACCATGCGCATATGATAGAGCATATCAAGCAAGATAGATAGGGTGGCGAGAAGATTTTCCATCGACATGGATAGTTTAGTGGGCGCCCACCATGGGACCGAGGGATTCAGAGACAGAGTCATCAAGGCTGGGCAATTCAAGAAACTTTTCTAACATCGAATAGTATTGATAGATCCAAATCTGCTCAGGTGGGTAGTGCATCCAGGTGTAGTAATTCCTCGCGACCACGAGCAAGTGGCAAGGCTATAAAACCCTTGGTAGGCTTTATAAGATGTGCATTATCCTTCATATGGTTGTTGCATGGTATCATGGTGCATAGTCATCTCAGGGGCGAGAACCCAAGGCTTGTTATGTTTGCAATGAGGTTGGTCACTTTGCCAACCATTGTCCACATTAGGTGTTTCCTACTCAGGCTTCAGGACCTCAGCCAGTGGGTAGAGACACCTCTCAAGGCATGAGGGGTGGTGTTAGAGGAGGTCATGGTACAGGGAGAGATGGTGTCCGTGGAGGCCTATACGCTAGTGGTGGTCGTAGAATTTGCTATGCTATTCCTGATAGGGTTGAGGTAGAGGTTTCTGATGCAGTTATCAAAGGTATGGTTCCAGTATGCCACCATTCAACTTTAGTTTTATTTGATCTAGGATCTATTTATTCATATGCATCAACATATTTTGTTTATGATATTGATATTATGTGTGAGCCGCTTGCCGATCCTATTTATGTTTCCACTTCAGTAGGTGAATCTTTATTGGTGAAATAGGTTTATTGGGGTTGTGCTATGACTTTTATTAGGAGGGATACTGTTACTCATATGATATTATTAGATATGGTTGATTTTGATGTGATATTGGGTATGTACTAGTTGTCGCCCTATCATGTTATTCTTGACCGTCATACGAAGATCATGACCTTGTCTTGCCCCAATTTGCCTCAGTTAATGTGGACTGGAACACCTAGTTCTTATCCTAGGGGTGTTATTTCTTATATGCATGCTTGTCAGCGGATGGGGAAAGAGTGCTTGGAATATTTAGCTCATGTTTGGGCTATTTTGTAGGAGTCCCCTTCATTGGAAACTACCAGAGTTGCTAGATAGTTTATGGATGTATTTTTGATTAATTTGCTTGGTGTTCATATGGATCATGATATTGACTTTGCTATTGATATGGAACTGGGCACTAAGACCATATCTATTGCCCCTTATCGAATGGCTTTGGCTGAATTGAAGGAGTTGAAGGAACAGTTGGAAGATTTGTTAAAGAAAGGCTTTATTCATCTCCGATGGCTCCGGCTGAATTGAAGGAGTTGAAGGAACAGTTGGAAGAGTTGTTAAAGAAAGGCTTTATTTATCTGAGTATATCTCTCTAGAGTTCTCCTGTATTATTTATGAAGAAGAAAAATGGCACTATGCATATGTGCATTGACTATCGTAAGATTAACAAAGTGGCCATAAAGAACAAATATCCCTTACCTTGTATTGATTATCTCTTTGACCAGTTGCAGTATGCCTTGGTGTTCCCTAAGATCGACTTGAGGTCCGGTTACCATCAGTTGAGAGTTTAGGAGTCTAATATCCCTAAGACAACCTTTAGGACCTGTTACGGGCATTATGTGTTCATGGTTATGTCATTTGGGTTGAATAATGCCCGAGCTACTTTTACGGAGTTGATGAACTGAGTGTTCAGGCCCTATTTGGACATCTTTGTGATTATGTTCATAAACAATATCTTAGTTTACTCTAAGAGTGAGGCGGATCATGTTCAGAATTTAAGGACTGTACTTCTGAGATTAAGGGAAGAGAAGGTGTATGCTAAGTTCTCAAAGTGCTAGTTTTGCCTTGAGCCTATTCTATTCCTTGGCTATATTGTGTCAAAAGAGGGTATTCTGGTCCATCTAGCTAAGGTAGCTGCTAATCGTGAGTGGGCCTGGCCTACTTCGATGACAGAGATTTGGAGTTTCCTTGGTTTAGTAGGGTATTACTGGCATTTTGTTCAGGGTTTCTCATCTATAACAGCCTCATTGACCAGATTGACTCAAAAGGCTATAGCATTCCAGTGGTGGGATGATTCTGAGATGAGCTTCCAAAAGCTCAAAGATTTGTTGACTTCAGCACCTATTCTTGCTTTATCCTATGAGGGAGTTCCATTTATGGTATATTGTGATGCTTTAGGTACGGGTATGGGTGGTATATTGATACAAAAAGGGAGAATGATAGCCTATGCTTTTAAACAACTGAAGGTGCATAAGAAAAACTACCCTACCATGACTTGGAGTTGGCTACAGTTGTATTTGTGTTAAAATGGTGGTTACATTATTTTTGTGGAGTGCATTATGAGATGTTTACTAATCAGCGAAGTCTTAAATACATTTTCACTCAGCCTAATATGAACATGAGATAACATAGGTGGTTGGAGTTGCTTAAGGACTATGATACCTCAATTCTCTATCACCTCAAAAAGGTCCATGTGGTCGCAAATGCTTTGAGCTAGAAGGCTACTAGTATGGGGATTTTAGCACTCTTGAGGACTAAGGAGAGGCCTTAAGCTTTGGAGGTTCAGTCACTTGCTAGGCAAACAGTCCATTTTGACATTTCTCCTCCTTAGAGTATTTTGGCATTTATTAAGGTTAGATCATCTTTACTTGATCAAATATGTGATCACAAGTTTGAGGACCCCATATTATGCATGATTTGTGATAAGGTGTTGAGAGATTAAACCACGATGGCTATTATTGATTCTGATAGGGTGTTGAGGGTTAATGGTAGAGTTTGTGTGCCTAAAGTTGGGGATTAGGTGAGGTTGATATCAGAGAAATGTGCTAGATATTCCATCCATTTGGGTGTGGCTAAAATGTATCATGATCTTAAACAACGTTATTGGTTATTTGGCATGAGGAGAGACATAGCTGAGTTTGTGGCCAAGTGTTTGGATTATAAACAAGTGAAGTATAAGCATCAAAAGCCCAGTGGATCGATATAGAGAATGCCCATTCCTAAATGGAAGTGGGAGAGAGTGACTATGGATTTTGTCACAGGTTTGTCCATGGCCTTGGGCAAGTTTAATTTAGTTTCGATGGTTGTTGATCGATTGACCAAGTTGGCACACTTCATACCAATGAAGATTAGCTATAGTACTGAGCAGTTGGCTAGATTCTATATCCGGGACATTGTGAGATTACATGGTGTGCTAGTGTCTATAGTATTAGACAGAGAATCATTTTTTACTTCTCATTATTATCGGGCTCTACAGCATGCTTTGGGTACTAGAGTGGATTTGAGTTCAGTATTTCACCCTCAGACTAATAGTCAGACAGAGCACACCATTCAAATATTGCAGGATATGCTTAAGGCCAGTGTTATTGGTTTTGAGGCCCAATAAAACCAGCACTTACCATTGGTAGAGTTTGTATACAATAATAGTTACCATTCCAGCATCCAGATGACATCTTTTGAGGCCCTGTATGGCTCGAGATGTTGATCACCCATTGAATGGTTTGATTCAGGTTTGACAAAGGTGTTGGGTGTTTATTTGCTTTAGGATGCTATGGACCAGGTCTGACTGATTTAGAGTAGACTTTTGACAGCCCAGAGTTGCCAGAAGAGTTATGCTGATTAGAGGATTAGGCCTCTTGAGTTCTCTATTGGTAACCATGTTTGGCTAAAATTTTCACCCATGAAGGGTATAATGAGATTGGGGAAGAGGGGCAAGCTTAGTCCCAAATTAAGTGGCCCATTTGAGATTTTAAGGAGAGTTAGTGAGGTAACCTATGAGTTGGCTTTACCAGTGAGATTATCTTCTGTTAATCCTATTTTTTATGTTTTTATGCTCCACCGGTACATTCCAAATAAGTCCCATGTGATCTCATAACTCTACAAAGTTGGGTCCAAATTTGTCCTTTGAAGAGACTATAGCTAAATTGGACAGGCAGATCAGGAGATTGAGATCCAAAGATATACCTTTTGTGAAAGTTCAATGGCAGCACCGAATTATTGATGAGGCCACTTGGGATTTGGAGTCTGGCATGCGGGCTAGATATCCCAACCTTTTTGAGGCTTCAGGTACTCCTCTTTACCTTATGTTCGAGGACGAACATTATTTTTAATGGTGAATAATGTAATGACCTAGTTGGTCATTTTTGGCTTTATTTTTTAAAATTACTATTTTACCCTTTTGTAAGTTACTTTGGGCCTAATTTGAACTACTTGAATGGTTAGAATTGAAATCCTGAGTTTTAAAAGTTAAAAATATGAGTTTTAGCTTTCTGAAAGCTTAAGTTGTTGAAAAAGTGAGTTTTTGAGTCATTCTGAGTTTTGGAGATCAGATTGGGGATCTGGCTTTCCATTAGCTCGGGAATGTCGAAACTCCAATACAGGAGGTTGAAGAACTAAATTTGGAGTTAAAATGAGGTTTTTAGGCCCAAAGTTGTGATTTTAGTCGTTTACAAAATCAAAGTTTGACTTTGGTCAATATTCAGAGTTAGGAAGTTTAGGTCAGAATTCCGACAATTTCTATTGTTCTGGATAGTGAAACTAACTCTAAAAATGATCTCGTCATAATTTTTAGAGTTTTTGAGGATAGTTTGGGTATTTTGAGTCTTATGCTAGTTTTACTGGCTTGCATTAGTGGGGATCTCGAAATTGAATTTTGATGATTCTGTTGAGTCCAAATCCTTGTTTCTGGTATGGATACATATAAAGTTTGTGAAATTCTGAGCCCAGATGAGTTCTAGGGGTCCATTTTGAGTTTTGTCATTGGTTGGTATGAAGGGTATCTAGTGTAACCCAAATTGTACTCCGCCTTCGTGGAGGTATGAGCACTTTTGTGCTCTGCGATCACGGAGTACATTTATGTTGTGTCATTTTTTAAAGACGTAAAACCCCCATTTTCACTCCATTTTCAATATTTAAAGATTTGGGGGAAGATTTTTGGTGAGGGTTTTTAGAGAAATCTTTTGGATAAGTGTTTCTAACGTCGTTTTGATTAGTTTTCATGGTTTTTATCCTGATTTTGACTTGAATTTTATGATTTTGAATGTCTAAAGTTGTGGATTGTTGGTCTATATTTTGAAACTTTAAATCAGGATTTCTCCGTCGATTTGAACTCGATTTTAGTAATATTTTCACCCACGAACTCTGTTTTTCGTGTGAAATCTAATTTTGAAGTCAATTTCCAAATTTGACACTTTCAAATTTTAGTCCTAATTTTGACCATTTTGCCCCTAAGCCTAAAATATACCATTATAGGTATCAAAATGCACCTCTTGATGCGTAATATCCATTCTTGATAATGGTTGATCGCTCCGTGGATCATTTTTGACGTTTAAGTTGTTGAACATTTATTCGAGTGTGGTTTCAACATTGAGGTATATTCGGCTATCTTTTTGGCACTGGGTTTGAGTTATTGATCTTGTCATTTGACAATTATGAGATTTAGATAGATAATTTTACAATTGGGTTGTTGTGATGGAAGTGATGGTTCAAAGTAATCCCGGTGAGCAGAATTGTGGTATAATCTTGATCATATCGTTGAACTGAGTCAAATTATAATGAGTTGATGAGGATTTGAGATAAAATTTGACTAAATGAGTCTTGTGAGACCAGATGGGACGAGTAAGGTCTAGTGTTAATGTTATACTTCTATTGATGGGTTGGGATAAGATCAGTATCATTGTTATATTTGTATATTTGGGATGGGTTAGGTCCATAACATTGATATTCTTGGATACTTGGGAGGAGTTAGGTTCAATATAATTGACATTCTTGATTATTAATATAATTATGATGATCTAAAATATGATGACGGTTTAGGCATTAGCTGTGATACTTGATATTATTCCCTCGGAGTATATGATCTGTATGAGATTTATGCTTTAGTATCCTTGTTGTAATGTTAATTACTTGTCTTTCATGCATCATTGAGTTGTGTTGTTGATTTATATCTATTGTGTGTTGATTCAATTTGGCACCACCCCATTGACCCGGGTAGCAGACAAGTGATGTGCTGCCAAAATACGATACTTTTGATGCTTAAAACATGGAATGTTGTGTGTTCTCAATGCGATGTTAGTTGGTTTTATTTTTTATGTTTATATTTGCAGGATTACAGGTTAGCCTTGATTTTGGGAAAAAGTGGAGAAGTTACTGATGTTTGCTATTATACAAGACCTTTTACGGATGGTAGATTATTCTACGGGCCATAGTGTCATGATCCAAGCCTAGGGCCTAGATGTGACACGACGAATGAGGAATTCCAAGGGACCCTAAACAATCCTCTTAGCATATCAAACACACATCCTTAATCGCAGAAGCAAAATAATAATAACAAGAGATATAAATAAGGGAAACGGGACTAAGGGAAGTCTTTGGTAATCATAAAACATTTCAAGAGTCAAGCTCATAGCATAATTACTTCTTAATATCTAACAACACCTTTAACATAGATTGGAGCGGGGGCCACTCACCCTCATAATACCAAGCATTCAACATAAAGAGATATCAAATAGTAAGAGCAACATAGATAGTGTCCCCGGACTTGAGGACTCACCAAAGCTTAAATCCAAAACACCGAACTAGCCATGTGGAGGAAGATCGAGAGGTGCTCCATTCCACACTTGGTAACATCATGTAGGCATAGAGTATGCACTAGTACGCTTGAATGTACTAAGCATGTAGGATGCAATGCAATAAGACAAAAGCCAATATAGCCAAAATACATAATTGTAAGCAATGGATAAGTATAGCATCAATATGGCAAACATGATCAATACTTGAAGTAAAACATGCTTATAAATCATATAACTTGTATAGAACATAACACGTGGGTAGGAAGAGACCATAATCATCATAGACCAAGCAACTACTACTTGGAATCCAAGGCATGTCACCCCTTGGAAAGTGATTGAGGTACCCAACCCTCAACAAGATGATTGGGCATGTCACCCCCCAACAAGGTGATCGAGGTACCCACCCCACAACATGATGATTGGGCATGTCACCTCCCAACAAGATGGTCAAGGTATCCACTCCTCAACATGGTGATTGGGCAAGTCACCTCCCAACAAGGTGATCAAGGCATCCACCTCTCAATAGGGTGATTGGGCATGTCACCCCCTCACCCAACAAGGTGACTGAGGCATGTCACCCCCTCAACAAGGTGATTGAGGCATGTCACCCCCTCAACAAGGTGATTGGGAATGTCAACCCCAAACAAGGTGTGGTCTACTTGCAATACCATAGATACTTTTCATGAACTTAATGCATAGATAAGCACTTAATCATCATAAAGTCACTTGACTTGTAAACTATGTAATAGATCATAAATAACTTGAGAATCCTTGTCATGACATTTTATCAAACACTAGGTGGGTGTAATATGCTAGTTCAAAATCATGCAATTCAAGAGTGAAGTAATATAAGGAAAATCAATGTAAATCAACCTACCAACATATAGTAAAGCCCTCATGTAAGATACCTTGAAATCTATCATCAAATCTCATAATAGATCATAGTTTTATAGATCAAAACATGCATAGTATCAATAGACAAAACCAATTTATAGTATAAGCTTGGAATATACAAACATGCATAATCAATCAACATTTCATAAAACCCCAACATAATTTATAATCAAAATCTGTTATAAGAGATACCCATAGATGATACAATTTGAAAACATGCAATTTTCATAAAAAGGAGATTAGCCTCCATGGTGAAAGGACTCAATTGATGAAACCCACATACCTCAAACTTAGGTTTTCTTGAGTTGAGCTTGAAGAGAACTTAGAGCTTGAAGAGAATCCTTGAGTTCCAAAGTTAGGCTTGACATCCTTGAAATTTGAATGAGTTATGTGGTTAAGTTTTGCGGAGGTGTTTGAGAGGGTTTTAATGATATAGAGTTGAAAAATGGCTAACTATGGGTATTTTTATGTATAAGTGGGCATGGGGCTATGACCCAAGGCCCTTAGGCCAAAATAGAAAATTAGGGAAAAATCAACCTTGGTCCGCGTCTGGTCCGCGATGCGGACCCAACCAGAAGGGAAAGATTGTACTGCTCAGCGCCTAGTTCACGTCATGGCCTGGTCGCGGATACACACTGGATAAGAAAAACTAGCGAAAATTATTTTTCGCTACAAGTCCTCTAAAATTTAGGTTATACCCATCTCTTATTCAATTTTGCCCGCTGATTAAGAATATGAAGTCGAATTTTGATATCATGTACGGATTTTAAAATATATGGAAAGTATGATTATGGGCATTTCCAAAGCATTTTTTTTGGGCATTTCAATATCTCCCCCTTGGGAATATTCATCCTCGAAAGTCAAAGAAACCTGCATAAGAGAAGTAATCATGAAGATTTTAGCCCGACATGAATGCAACAAATGCATTTAAGCATCATTTCAAAAATCTCAACATGAATTTAAAAAAATATCACCATAAACTTGACAACATAAACATGAACGCATGCAAAATAACATAAGGGCTAAAACTTAAGATTTGAAATAAATATAGGGGACTAAAATTAGTACCTTCGGCTTGAGTAAACTAGAAGAGATATGGATATCGCTTTCTCATGTCCTCCTTGGCTTCCAATGTGGAACTTACAACTCATTGGTTCCTCTAAAGGACCTTGACCGAAACTATATCTTTGTTTCTCAACCTCTTCACCTATGTATACCAAAATCTCCATCGGGACCTCTTCATAGGTCAAATTATCTTTTACAACACCCACAATATCCAAGGGCACTATAGAACTTGGGTCACCCATACACTTTCTTAACATGGACACATGGAAGACCAGATGAACCATATTCATCTCCATAAGCAACTCCAACTCATATGCAACCTTACCAACCCTTCTCAAAACTTTACAAGCACCCACAAATCTTGGGCTTCATTTTCCCTTTTTACCAAATTGAACCACACCATTCATAGGTGAGACTTTCAAGTAAACCCAATCACCAACCTTAAACTCAAGATCTCTTCTCCTCACATTGGAGTAGGACTTTTGTCTACTTTGGGATATTTTCAATCTCTCCCTTCTCAACCTCACCTTCCACAAGGCTTCCATGACCAAATCCGAACACAGCCATGCCATTTCCCATACTTCGAACCACCAGAGGGAGATCTACAATGGCTACCATAAAGAGCTTCAAAGGGAGTCATACCAATGCTTGAGTGGTAGCTATTGTTATAAGCAAATTCAATAAGTGGAAGATATTCATCCCAACTGCCGCTAAACTCCAATACATAAGCTCTAAGCATATCTTCAAGAGTTTGGATAGTCCTCTCGGCTTGAACATCCATTTAAGGGTGAAAGGCCTGACGTGCTATGATAATACAACACATTTGGTGCCTAAAACAAGGGATTGTTTTAGTTCTCAAAGCAAATTTTTAGTATTTTGATGTGTTTTTGTGTTAATCTTGTAGAAAAGTTAGGTTGGCATGATTTTGAAGAAAAGTTGCAGATTTTGTTAAAGTATAAGCCATACGAGCCCTGCTATGAGTCATAGCTCACGCTGCGAGTCGTAGGGTGATGTCGTAGCAGGAATTAGAGACCAAAAATTAGAAATCTACCAAGTGAAGGTCAAATCTACGAGCTACAACTTACAAATCATATGACACACTATGACTCGTATAGGTAAACTCATAGCAAGAATCAGAGAGCCAAAATATTGGACCAAAAATTAGAGACCAAGACTATGAGACCAACATACGAGTCATATTTCAAGTAATGACTCGTACCTATATGTCATACCAGTTCAGATAAGATGCTAATAACCTGATATGAGACCCCAACTATGACTCGTAAGCTAACCTACGAGTCGTAACTGCAAAATTTATTAGATGCCAATTATCTTTTTTGCATGATTTCTAGGGTTATTTTGTACACACTCTATATAGTTTAAGTTAGGTTATTTTGAAGAGAGTTTGAACAGTAGACATTACTTTAATATATTTTTGAATGTTTTCTTAGGTTTTAGGGTAGATTAGTGTTCTCTTTGGGAAAACACATTTTTGCAATTGCAAATCTTGCCTTGTACTCATTGTTGATCAATCAAGCTTGTGAGTTTGAAACTTGTGGTGCTGTCTCCTCTACTGGTATTGATGAAACTCTCATCTATGTCTATTATTTGCATTTTTATGTGTTTTATCTTAGCTATGAGTAGCTAAGCACCCATTACTTGAGGTTGTGGGAACCATAGGTAGTTCACTTAAGATGACCTAGGTTTTGTGCATATTTATGATTAGGGTTTTGCATGTATTATCTATTTCCCTTCATGATTAATGTTGTTTGGTGGTAATGAACACCAAACCCTACCTACAATCACGATCTCAACCAAGGTAGTAACGAATAGGAAAAGGAAAGTAGATGACAGGATTTGATTGATGTGTTCCCATCTAATCGGCCAAACCTGACCAAGGGGAGGTTAATTGGGACATTAGGTAATGATTAGTTGGCACGCCATGGTAGCTGACCAAGTACCACGGTGAAATTCAACCTTCACCTTCACAAGATGGCTGGAAGAACTTAACTTACCATCCTATATACAATTTACTAATCGTAGTTATGTTACCTAGGCTAATTGAGTCAACGAACCATAGGGAACACAAATTCCCAAGTTATTCCTAAAATTGAGTATTTTCGCAAATTTTAATTAGTGTTCATTTTAAGTTGTTCTTTGAATCACAACAAAACCCCCTATCTAGAGATTGTAATTATAAATGCTAGGAATGACTAGTAGTGAAATCTTATAGTCAAATGGTTGGTGTGGACACTTCAAATGGTTTGTTTAATAATTTGGGTGTTCTCTTAAGCTTCCCAGCAACTAGTGGGGTAATGTATCAAGCCCTGTATTCCCTATGGATTTGATCCTAACCTCGATAAGGTTAATAACTGATAGCGACCGCTTTCTTATTGGAGCGTGAACATCATCATAAAATTATGTTGCTGTTGCCGGGGAATGTGGCTAGGTTTTGACTTAAATTCACTATTAGTTAGTTCTAGTATTGATTTCTAGAGTCTCTTCTACTTTACTTTTGTTTTGTTTTTGTTGTTTGATTTCTTTTGAAGGGTGTACTAGGTTGTATGCCCAACACAAAGAGCCAAGGCAATCGCTTAGGCCCTCTAAATTTAGAAATCCATTGACTACCAAGCAGGATAGCTCGAGTGAATGAGGACATTGAGGTTGGGGAGGATATGCGTGTGAATAAAGAAGACTTAAGAAGAGAGGAGAATCCACCACCAAGGGTTAACCAGCCACAGCTTAGAGATTTCAAGGCAAATGCTTATAGCTAGAATTAATACCGATTAAAACCTATGGCAATGGATGTTACCAGTTCTATAGTGCTGCCCCCTCTACCGGCAGATACTAAGTTTGTGGTATCAAGTGGATTGCTCTTGATGTTCCAAAACCGTAGCCTATTCACCGGGTTACCGTCAATAGATCCCCACCGTCATCTCCAAAATGTTATCTTTTTGTCCAAAAGTGTCATGGGGACACAAAATATTTCTATTGACACTATTGGATTGAGGGTGTTCCTATTGTCACTGACTGGCAATGCAGTTATATGATTGTCTTAACTTTCTCCGAGTACCATCATGTGTTGGGGTGAGCTGCAGAGGGTGTTCCTAGAAAGATATTTTCCAAGGTCGAAGAAGCTAAAGCTTAAGGACCAAATTAATAAATTTGAGCAATTGTCTGGAGACTCTCTTAGCACTACATAGGAGAGATTCACCAAATGCTTGAGGATGGTCCCTGCCTACAAAATTGTTGATGATGCTTTGGTCATGATCTTCTATAGAGCACTTCATGAAAATAGCAAACAAAGCTTGCGCCAATACGATCATGGGAGGTATTTTTCTTGATCAACCATTTGAGATAGTGGCAAAAGGAATAGAGCAAGTGGTGAAGAACAGCAGAGTATTAGGTCAGAGTAACCTCGGTAATACAAGAGTTCTTGTGCGGTTACCACAAATAGTGAGCAAGCGAAAGTGAATGAAGAGATTATGGAGCAACTTCCTCAACTCTTACGAGCATGGATTTCGTTTTGAAGCAAAACCAAGCTAGTGTGAAGGTAATAGCTCACCAACCCCCAATTACTCCTGCATATGTTGATCAATTCTTTTATGAGGATTCCTATTATGTAAGCAAACCAAGCGAAGGGTTTCTCGAACTACCCCCAAAGGTCCAATTCAAACTATTGGAGGCAACGTTCTGGGAATCAAAGTCAGAACTTCAATCATGATTAGACGTATAGAGATATTAGGGGTGGATAGTATCACATAGAGAGAGTGCCAGACGCAAAATGGGGTAGAAGAGAAGGCTACAGAAATGGTCCTTATGTGCCACCACATAATCATGATAACGGATCAAGCAATTCTATGATCAAGGATATGTTTGAAAAGTTGGTGATGCAAGCAGACAATCAAGATGAGTCCCTAAAGGGAATGAAAACAAATATCTCTAGTATCAATCAAAGGGTAAAGTCTCATTCAATGGCAATCAAGTAACTTGAACAATAGTTTGGGCAAGTGTCTTCACAATTGAACCAAAGCTAAAAAGGCACCCTACCAAGCAATATAGTTCAAAATCCTAAAAATAAAGGGCATCGCATAGCGGTGATAACTCGGAATGGTAAAAGCATAGTAGATCCCCCAATGCCAGTTATGGTGGATGAAGTCATCGAGAAGGGTCTTGATGGTGAAGCTGAAGTTGAGGGATAAGATCTGAAGGGTGTTACGATGCAACAAGAAGAGATATGGGAGCATGCCAAAGTGAAATCCATCCCAAAACCTCCTCCTCTATTCCCTCAAAGGCTCAAAAAGAAGGAAGAGGAGGGTAAATTAAAACACTTCCTCTCAATATTGAAGAAACTTTCCATCAACATCCCTCTCCTAGAACCATTGGAGAAAATGCCTAGATATGATAAATATATGAAAGATCTAGTCACCAATAAATGCACTTTAAGCTAAGAGTTCTCCTAAGAACTCCAACAATGTAGTGTGATTATAACTAAATGTCTTACTCAAAAGCGGGAGGACCCCGGGGTATTCACCGTACCTTGCACTATCAGTGACGTTAAATTTGCAAGAGCATTATGTGACTTAGGTGCAACCATCAATTTAATGCCTTTTGTCGTGTTCAAAAAGCTTAGCCTTGGTACTCCTACCCAAATACAAATGAGGTTGCTTATGGCCGATCGAATCATTAGAAAGCCAAAGAGAATCCTTTTGGATATGCTTGTTAAATTCGATAAGTTCACCTTTTTGGCAGATTTTGTGATCCTTGACTACAAAGTTGATTTTGAGGTGCCCATCATTTTGGGGAGACCTTTTCTTGCCACTGGAAGAGCACTAGTGGATATGGATTCAGGTTAGTTGTGGTTCAGGGTTAATGATGCAGAAGTTGTGTTCGATATTAGCCAATCTATGAAACACCCAGATGAATGCAAGAGTTAGGTGTGGACACTCGATGATAGTTGACAAAGAAAGATGACAAAGTCAAGCCACGACATTAAATAAGGCGCTTCTTGGGAGGCAACCCAAGTATTTTGCTAATTATTTATTTATTTGAGACTTAAAGTAGTTTTAGTTATATTTAAAGATAGCAACAATGATGCAATTGTAATACGTTTGAGGATTTCTACGCTTTGAGACTTGGTTATAGGTAAAAATTGAAAGGACTGAAGATCTACAAAAATTGAACTTGGAGCAGCTCCTACAAGCAAGCCTACAAGTCTTTGTCTTCACTATGGCTCATAGTCATGACTCGTAGGGGGAAATAGTGAGTATTTGATGTTGGAACATACACTACGAGCCAACCTTACAATTCGTAGGATGTTCTACATGTAACACCCCACGCATATATTCTAAGTATTTATACTATACACATGAAGCATGATATGGACTTTCAAATTAGTGCCAATTTTAAAAAGTGGTTGCGTCTTGCTTTAAAGCGCGTCACGTGTAGGTAAAGCTTAAGAAGTGACGTGTATACATGTTTTGCATTGAGTTAAAGT
>DF358509.1:7550-23272 GCA_000787875.1 Solanum virginianum
TTGGATGGGAATCCTAGCTTTTCCTGATTTTTATCCCTGAACTTGGTTTAAGTCTATTTTCTATTACTTTAATGTGGAAACAACTTTATTGATGTTTTGATTCTATTCTTAACAGCTTGTAGCACTCCGAGGCCGCTAGGAAGGGTAAAAATCTTGTGGACTGAGTTGGAGCACATGTTTTTCACATGAAATAATTTAACTCTTTTAAGGATGGTGGGTGGGCCATGGTATGGAGTGCAGGTAAGAAAAGTAAATTATACTTTGAGTTGAAGGAGGATTCTGAAAAATATTTTCTTTATTTTTTGGAGGAAGTCATTTTTCTCAAATTTGAGAAAAATAAGTAGATATGGGAAACATTTTTCAACACATTTAAGTCGACGAACCATGTCAATAATACGGCTATTGCCATGCCATGAGGCACAACAATGGAAGTAATGGAAAAAAAGAGAAAATTGGAGAATATTTTCTAGAAAATATTTTCCTTTGTAACAAAGATAAAGTTTTGAATTATGACATTTTGGTCACAGTAGTTGTCTGCACTATTCTTATAGTATTACTTCCTCTTTCTTAAGATACTTGTCACTCTTACTAAAAATATTTGTCATTTTTGAAGTATAAAACAAACTTAATTATTTACTGATCAACTTTTAGTGTGCTAATATGGTTGAGTGGAATGCATTAGCTCTCCACTCAACATGTGGAACACATTAGCTATCCTCTCTTAGGATGTATTTTCTTGAAATAGTTTTAAAATAAATGTTTTGCGCCTTTTAGCATGCATAGATCCTTTAATTATACCTCGCCAAAAATCTAATTATTGTGAATAGTTTATCAAAGCTGGTACCTCCACAAGAGAACTCATCTTGGAGCGGGCTTACTACTTACATGCTTTTTCAGTAGGTATTTTCCACACATTTGGCTATCCAGTATTTATTGTAGGCACGATAACTAGTACACAATAGGTGGGTCCTTCCTGATCCTCTCATATTAGGGAAAAAACCTCTTAATGCTCTATAGAAAAACATGCTTTCTCTTCTTTGATTTTATTGATGATCCTTTAGATGAGATCCTTTTTTTGTCCAATAAAAATGATTTTATCATTTTCAAATTTACAGTTTAATATTGATGGATATATACCCAACCTATATATCTCACTTCCTATCATTTTGTCATTCATTTTGGATGGAGAATTTTGTGGTATATCTAACAATCCTTCATAATATCCAAAATGGATTCGAAACTTTCTATTTGTAATATTTGTAAAAAAGTTAGTTGACTATTTAAATAAACTTTAATGTGTATATAAATCACTAAAATTACATTGTTGTTTCAATTATTTGTCTTAGTTACATATTTCACGAGTACAAAATAAATAATTTTACCAATAAATGCAATAACATATGCGCTATTATCCTTTGTGATTAAGTTTTGAATTATAACATTTGGTCACAGTAGCGTGTTTCACAATAATTTTAGCACCACTTCCTCTTTTTCAGAGTACTTGTGCTCTTACGAAAAGTATTTGCTATGATGGAAGTCTAAAAAAATCTTAATTATTTGTTGATAAGTTTTTTAGCGTTCTAATATGATTGTGCAATTTGACTCAGGTGCATATTTACGGATTCAAGCGATGCCTCTGTTTAGAGTTGATATACCCCTCATAAAGAAGTAGTGCATATATACCTTGTCATCTAATAAATGATTCATATGTACCATTTTCATTAACAAATCTATTTTACTTAATTAAAAAGAATAAATCTAAAGTTGTTTTATTAAATTCTAAAAATGTCATGAGACTTTAATAATTTACCTCACCCTTTTGTTTTTTTCCTTCCACACCTAAACCAAACGAAAAATAACCCAATCACATTTTGTTTAAAATTATTACTATTCTGGAAAATATTTTTCATTGAACACATGCTCCATCCTTATGAACACATCCTACATTGTTTTATGTGTCATTTTTTGTTTTACCAATGTAATGAAAAAATCAGATATTATGTATTTTAAAATTAAAATTAACTATTAAACAATTTGAGGTTAAAGATTAATTATTTATGATTTGAGTTTAGTGTCTTTTTTTAATTTAACTTGGGACTTTCCCATATGTTATGCTTTCATTAAATTCAACTAACGAATATTGTTTTTTGATGTTGAAGTGTATTTTTTTGTACTATCATCTAAAAATTAAATGGATGCCTTCAGTATCCAATGGTCATGGACCAATCACAGAACCCTATACAATAAGTCAAATACATTAGCTATCCACTTTCATGTTGCTTTTGCTTGAAATAGTTTCAAAATAAATGTTTTGCGTCTCTAAGCGCACACAGAGCCTTTGATTATACCTTTCCAAAACTCTAATTGTTGCGATTAGTTTATTAAAGCTAGTTCATCCTCAGGAGCATTCATCCTGGGGTGGATGTACTACGTAGATACTTTCAATAGTTATCGACTTTGGACTTGGCTACCCAATGTATACGGAGGGCACGATAGTTGGAACACTAGAGATGCATCTTTCCCAATCCTCTTATAACAGGGAAAGATCCTCGCAATGCTCTATATGGTAATCATATATAATGTCCAAGTTGGTTTCAAAACTTCTTATTTGTGAAATTTGTGAAAAAAAATAGTTCACTACTTAAATAAATTTTAATGTGTATATAAATCAATAAAATTACATTATTGTTTCAATTTTTTTTCTTAGTTACATATTTCTCAAGTACCAAAGTAAAACATTTATCAATAGTCCTTTGTGATTAAGTTTTGAATTATGACATTTGGTCACAGTAGTATTTCACACTATTCTTTTAGTACTTCCTCTTTCTCATATACTTGTGCTCTTATAGAAGTATGTGTTATGATGGTAGTTTTAACACGCCTGACATTTCTTAACTCAGATAAGTCCAAAATGTCCAAGAGTTGGATCTAATTTTACACCAGATAGGCATTTACAAACCACTTTTCCAGCCTGCAGCTGGTCTATAGTGCTCACACTTAACTTGCTTACACATCAAAAACTTGGACACAAACTTGGTGATATCCCTCTTCATGCTGCACCAACAATAGTGCTGACTCAAGTCATTATATTTTCTTCCCCTAGTTGAATGGAACATCTAGTACCATGGGCTTCCTCAAATATCAATCTAATCAAGTAATTCACCATGCCTACACAAATCTGGCACACAATCCTCAAAGCACTATCATAATCAAGCATGAATTCATTATCCTCACCCTTAGTCACCTTTTCTCAAATGAGACATAATCTCTCATTCTCAAATTGCTGCTTATGGATCTAATCCATAAAAAAAGGCAGGCCTCTATGAGAGAAACAACACCACCTTCATCGAAAAGTTGTAGTCTCACCAACTCATTGTCCAATCATTGAACATCTCAAGCCAAGGGTTACTTCTCAACTCAAATAGCTGCAAGATTTCCTATACAAGAAGTCATTCTATTCAATGCATCAACCACCACATTAGCCTTTCCCGGATGGTATGGAATGGTCAAATCATCATCTTTTAAAACCTCAATCCACCTCCTCTATCTCAAATTTAAGTGTCTCTGGCTAAAAAATGTAGTGTAAACTGCAATGATTAGTGAATATCTCGACCCCATACAAATAATATCGCCATAGCTTAAAAAGAAAGACAATCATGTCAAACTCTAGTCCATGGGCATGGAGATTCTTTTTATGTGCCTTCAGCTGCGTAGAGGCATAGGCAATCACTTCCCTTTCAGCATTAGAACTCCTCCTAACCCAACGCCCATATGCATCATAATACAAGGTGAAATTAACACTCTTCTCAGTCAAAGTGATGATAGGCGCAGTAGTCAATAATATCTTGAGCTTTTGACAGCTCTCCTTACACTTATCCAACCAATGAAATTCTACATTCTTCTGGGTGACTCTGGTTAATAGGGCTGCTATGGTAGAGAAACCTTGAATAAAATGACAACACTATCAAGTTAAACCCAAAAAGCTATGAATCTCTATAGCTGAGGTAGGTGTAGTTCACACTCAAGTGACCTCAATCTTTGTTGGATCAACCATGATATGCTCTTAGGACACCAAATGCCCCCAAAATGCTATTGAACTAAGCTAAAATTTAGATTTAGAGAACTTAGTGTAGAGTCTCTCCTTCTTAAGTTTCTAATGTATGATTCTAAATACCTATCATGGCTGGCCTTGGTCTTGGAATAAACTAAGATGTCATCAATGAACACAATCATGAAAGTGTCTAAGTATGGCCGGAACACCCTATTGATCACCTCCAAGAATGTTGTAGGTCCATTGGTCAGCCCAAATAAAATTACACAAAATTCATAGTGATTATATCTCATTGAAAAAGTTGTCCTAGGGATATCCAGATGCCATGATATCCAACTGATGATACCCAAAAACCTAATCAATCTTGGAAAACACTGCCGCTTCACGGAATGGGTCAAATAAATCATTAACTCTGGAAGAAGTCTACTTGTTCTATATAATCACCTTGTGTAACTATCTATAGTTGATGCACATGCTTATAAACCCATCATTCTTCTTTACAAATAGAACTAGGGCACCACAATGTGATATACAAAGCGGAAAAAACCCCTTACCTAACAAATCTTGAGGCTGATCCTTTAGCTCCTTCAACTCAAGAAGAGTCATCCAGTAATGAGGAATAGAAATGGGGTAAA
Organism: Solanum virginianum; assembly: GCA_000787875.1. Lineage (NCBI taxonomy): Eukaryota > Viridiplantae > Streptophyta > Magnoliopsida > Solanales > Solanaceae > Solanum > Solanum virginianum. The sequence goes on from DF358509.1 coordinate 12,237, forward strand.
TGCCCAATTCAACACCAACAACAAAGTTAATATCTCAATCGAGGGAACTATTGGAAGATCGATAGTTAATACATCCGTCAACTCATGAACCATAGGGTTACTTTATCGAAGGTGAACCAACACTAGTATCTAGAATAAAAGCTAGATAAGATAAGAAATCTATATCAATCAACCTTTGAGCCCTGATATAGGAGATAACTTTACCAAGATAGGAACCATACAAACCCATCCACCCTATCCTCAGCCTACCGGGCATAACTAGGGTCACTGTCTTGGTATAACAATCAAGAATAACATGATACAGAGAAATCTAATCAATACCAAAAATGACATCAAAGTCTACCATATTAAGAATAATCATGTCCACCCAAGTATCATAACCCATCAAAGATATGAGATAGGATTGCTGCACCAGATCTACCATAGCAAATTAAATTTAATAGAGAAGTAGGTAGACACATACAAATAAGTAGATCCAAGAGTAAATAATAAAAGTGCAAGCTGATGACAAACTAAAATAATACCTATGACAACTGCATTCGAGGCCTCAACCTCAGGTCTCCTTAGGAATGCATAACAATAGACACCTTAGCCTCCTGCTATTTGAAATGTGCCTCTACCACTATGCTAGACTAATGCATCATTAGAACCTCTGCCAGGAGTATACCCACCTCTAATTGACTAAGGTGTACCATGCCCTCTAACCTGTTGAGGTTGAACCTCTAGCTGGAGGTACTGAATCTTTGATTAAGGGTATTTAATAGGTCTGTAAAGGACACTACTGGACTAATGCATCACTAAAACTTCTACTAGTAGCACAACCACCTCTAATTAACTAAGCTCTACCATGACCTCAACCTATGGGGGCTAAACCTCTAGCTGTAGGTGATGTATCTCTGCCTAAGGCTATTTAATGTGTCTGTAAAGTTCATTCCCTAATCACATGGCTTGGGCCTTTGCATCTATAAGAAGATCTTAAAGTGGAATGCTTCTATGGAGAATGAGATAGAATATTATAACCACATCGGCCCAAAAACCTATAAATTTTGGAAGAACCTTGACTACCCTTTGAAGTTGGTAAGGATACATAAACTCCTCGCCGTTGAAATGAACCACTCTCATGAAGAGAACCTCTTCCTCCAAAAGAGGCAGCAGACAACTAATCTAATGAATAAGCCCTATTAGTGTCTCCAATCTCCTCTTCATCAACTCTACCACTTTAGCAGTACTCACCATAGACTAGAAGGAAGCTCTCCCTTTAGACACCCAAAACACTGCCCACCTGAAAGAATAAGTCAACCCTCTCATGAATCTACGAACCCTGATAATGGTAACATATCTGGGTAACTAGCAAAAATGAATCTCATGCTCAGTGACTAACAACACATCCTATGTCAAACTCTTAAATCTTAGCTGACTCTCCTCCATCACACTCGAAGGGAAAAATTATCACACAAAGCAGCGAAAAATGTCACCATACAAAGCAGCGAAAAATGTCACCCAAGTCACTAGAGGAGATCTATCAAGTAGGAATCCTAAATATGTCCTCTACCACTCCCTCACCGATCCACGAAGCTGAAAGAGAGACATAGTGAACAACATGGGACTCAATGAAACCAACAGTCTCTACGAACTCCATACCTGTGGTTAGAAATTCACTAGAATCCATGGTATTCCTACCCAAAATTTTTTGTGGGTCCATCTTTCTGAACTTCTCATAATAACGTTGTTCATTCTCGATTAATAAAGGTATAGGTGCACCATGACTCTCAACTATTAGTGCTTGATCTATCTTAACAAGAGTAGCTACCAGTGGCTATCCAACCTAGCCCTGCACACCTGGATCCTGATGCTGGTCCAAAATATGAACTCTTAGTCGAATTTTGTGGTACATCAAATGTATTTATCACACTACCATCCTATGCCATACTCTCAAGCATGACCAACGCCCACAATATAGTATCCTATAGTAATGGAGAGGCTACATATAATGGAGGAATCTAATCTACTCTAATCATGAGCTCCGGCTCGTAGGAGATACCCCTCTCATGATCTTGACATGGTGTTTCTCCTCAGGCTCGACACTCTGTCCCTACCTCAGCCTCTAGCTCTACCTCTGCCTCTGCCCCAGACTGGGGTCTCAATAACAATCTTAGGGGCGACCTCCCCTCCCTCATAAGAATATAATACTCTAGTCCTAGCCATTTGCTGAAAGAATACGTGATAACTCAACACTTATACAAGAATCCACGCATGACTAGAATAAAAGAAGTTAAAAAGATAGAGGAACTAGTTCTGTAGGTTATGTTTCCTCTACTCGAAGAGTACTAGAAATGCATAGAGAAAGAGAGAAAAATTTATGGGTTTTTGTCATGACCCAAGCCTAGGGCCTTGATGTGACATGATGAATGGGGAACTCGAAAGAACACCAAACGATCCTCTTAACTTGTCATTACACATCATTAGTCGTGGAAACATATAAAAATATTGAAGAGCAAGAATAGGGGCTAACGGGATAAGGGAAAAGCTTGCACAATGATCAACTTGGACTCCAGTTCCTACATGGTGATATCATATAGGCAAGGGTACATGATAGTATATTTGAATGTACTAAGTATGTAGGATGCAATGCAACAAGAGATAGACATCATAATAAAAATGCATAACTATTGGCAATAGACATCATATAACAATATGGTATGTATGACCAATGCTCTAGTAAACATATTTAAATAACTCATGCTCATATAGGATATCATATGTGTAGAATAGACTAAGCTAGAATGCCAAAGTACAAAACCCTTGGTAGGTTGGTGATGATGCCATCGCATCACTTAGGTGGTGAAGTACTAATCCTTCACTCGGTTAGTGATAATGCCACCTAATTTCCTAGGTGGAGAAGTACTAACCCTTCCGTCGGTTTGTGGTAACGCTACCCTATCATGTCGGTGGAGAAGTACTAATCCTTCCCTTGGTTGGTGATGATACCACCCTATCACCTAGGCAGAGAAGTAATTACCCTTCACTAGGTTGGTGATAATGCCGCCCCATCACCTAGGTAGAGAAGTAGTAACCCTTTCCTCAGTTGGTGATAATGCCACCCCATCACCTAGGTAGAGAAGTTGTAACCCTGCCCTCGGTTGATGAGTATAAACCTTCATCTCGGTTAGTGATGATGTTGTCCTTTTACTAGGTGGAGAAGTACTAACCCTTCCCTTAGTTGATGAGTACAAACCCCACTCTCAGTTATCTCGGTTCTTAGACCCTTCCCCCGAATTAGGCATGGTCTAATGCAACATTTTATATAGAGTATCTAATATACATAAGCTCATTTTGTCATCATATAGTCAATTGTATCATATCTCATGCTTTGGACCTTCAACTCCTTATAAACCACATTCGAACATTTTATCAAACTCTTAGAGGGTGTGTAGTGCTTGTATAAAATCATGAAATATAAAGATGAAATCATGCAAGAAAATCCATTGTAAAACAACCAAGCAACATCTTACGGCACCCTCATGCAATATACATCAAAACCCATTTTCAAATCTTACAATAGATCAAAGATTTATAGCTGAAAACATAGAAAAATAATCACCATTTGACAAAGCTTTAACATAGTTTGCGTTGAATTTCACAATAATCAAGATCCATTTGTAAATCAACTTTAAATTATGCAATTTGAATAAACGGAGGCTTGTGTATCATGGGTGAAAGGAACCCATGAAAGAAACCCACATACCTTAGAGTGGAGATAAACTTGGTGAAGATTGGAGATGGACACTTGAAGCTTGAAGAACCTTGAAGGAAAACCTTAGTTTAGGATGAGGGTTTGAGACTTGAATTTGGAGTTAAAATATGGGTAAGTGTTTGAGTGAGTTATGGGAAATGTTTTGGGTAATATGAGGGTGAAAGTTTGCTAAGTATGGGTAAAAACACATTTGAGAACACTTAGGCCCAAGACATAGAAGTCTTGGATCAAGTTAAAGAAAAACATAGGCCACTTTTTGTATTGTGGTGCGTCGTGGAGGAAACACAGATTTGCCACTGGAAAATGCATTCATCTAATTTTATAATTGCTAATCTTTCGCTTTTAAATCAGGGTTAAGCCCTTTTCACCTTATTTTGACTCCTTGATTACGAATATAAAGTCAGATTTTTGAAATAGCAAACAAATTTTGAGATATATAGAATTTAAAATTCCAGGCATTCCTAGGCACATTTTCAGGCACGTTTCGGGGTCATTTCAATATCTCTCCCTTAAGAACATTCATCCCAAATGTAAAAGAGATGTACAAGACAAGAGTGATCATAAACAAATAAACCATAGCAAGAATGCAACATCATATTTAAAACACCATTTTCAAACGTGTAAAATCATCATAACTTGCCAACTTAAACATGAATGTATATGAATGACATAGGGGCTGAAAGATAAGACTTGAAATCACATAGGGGACTTAAGATTAGTACCTTAGGCGTGACTGGAGTAGAAAAGATAAGGTTACCACTTTTGTATGTCTTCTTCAGCATCCCAAGTACCACTTTCGATTTATTGGTTCCTCCAACGGACCTTAATAGATGCCACCTCGTTGTTCCTTACTCTGTTCACTTGCCTATCAGAAATTTGAACCAGAACCTCTTCATAAGTCAAGTTACCCTCTACAAGACCCATAACATCGAGAGGCACAAAAATATTAGGATCACCAATACATTTTTTCAACATAGAGACATGGACCAATGAGCGAGCCAAATTCATTTCACTAGGCAACTTCAACTCATAAGCTACCTTGCCAACCGTCTTCAAGACCTCATAAGGACCAATATATCTTGGACTTAACTTTCTCATTTTACCAAAATGGACCATACCTTTCATTGGAGAAACATTCAAATAAACCCAATCACCCACTTTGAATTCAAGATCTCTTCTTCTCATATTAGCATAGGATTTTTGATAACTTTGGGTTGTCTACATTCTCTCCCTAATCATCCTAACCTTCTCAAAAGCCTCCACAACTAGATCTGGTCCAAATAAAGCCACCTCTTTAAACTCAAACCAACCAACCAGTGATCTACGACGTCTCCTGTAAAGAGCCTCAAAAGGAGCCATACTGATGCTAGAGTAATAGCTATTGTTGTATCCAAACTCAATCAAACAATGATGGTCATCCCAGCTACCCCTCAACTCCAATACACATGCCCTAAGCATATCTTCAAGGGCTTGAATGGTTCTTTCAGCTTGGCCATCCGTTTGAGGGTCGAAGGTTGTACGAAGGTGAACTTTTCTACCAAGACCCTTTTCAAAAGAGCTCAAAAAATGTGATTGTGAATCACGATCCAATATGATGGATAAAGGAAGACCATATAACCTCACTAACTCATGGATGTACAACCTCGCATAATCTTCAGCCCTATATGTAGTTTTAACCGGTACAAAGTAAGCCAATTTCATCATCCTATCAATCACAACCCAAATAGAATCAAAATCTATTCTAGTCTTAGGTAACCTAACCAAAAAATCTATATTAATCACCTCCCACTTCCAAGTAAGAATCTCTATGTGTTGGGTTAGGCCACCCAGCTTTTGATGTTAGGCTCTAACTTGTTGACAACTATCAGCCAAAAACAAATTTGGCAATGTCCGTTTTCATACCTCCCAACCAATACACATCTCTCAAGTCTCTATACATTTTAGTTGAACTGGGGTGGATAGATCAAGAAGAATTATGGGTCTCATCAAGGATTTTCTCCCTCAAACCATCGACATAACACACACACAACCTACCTTGGTATTTAAGGATACCATCTCCCCCTTTGGAGAAAACCTTTGCCCTCTTTCACCAAGGCCTTCTATTCAAGCAAGAAGGGGTCAAGATGTTGTGCTAGAACCTCATCAACCAAGGAAGATTTGGAACCATCAACAACAGCAACATGATTACCTACTTCTTCCAACCTAACCCCCAATCTAACCAATCTATGCACCTCAATAGCCATTTCCCTATCACCACCATCAATATGAGCTAGGCTACCCATAGACACCCGACTCAAAGCATCTGCCACAACATTTGCCTTACCGGGATGATAATGCACACTCATGTCATAGTTCTTAAGAAGTTCAACTACTTTTTTTCCTCAAATAGAGATCTTTTTGAGTGAAGACACATTGGAGGTTCTTATGATCGGTGAAGACATCAATATGCACCCCATACAAATAATGATGCAAAATCTTTAATGCAAACACCACGATGGCAATTTAAGATCATGGATAGGGTAATTCCTTTCATGCAATTTGAGTTGCCTAGAATCATAGGCTATTACCTTACCATTTTGTATTAGCACATAACCTAAGACAACTCTAAATGCATCACAATACACAACAAAACTGTCAAGCCCATCCGGTAGTGATAATATAGGAGCGAAAATAAGTCTATCCTTCCATGTTCGGAAGCTTCTCTCACATTCATCGGACTACATAGACTTAACCTTATTTTGAGTCAATTTTGTCATAGGGGAAGCAATGGAGGAGAACCCATTCACGAACCTTCTATAGTAACTCGCAAGGCCCAAGAAACTTCTAATATCAAACGGGGTCAATAGTCAAGGCTAATTTTTAATCACATCAGTCTTCTTAGGATCCACTTTATACCATCCCACGATACCACATGACCCAAGAATGCAACCTCCTTCAACCAAAATTCACACTTGTCATATTTGACAAATAATTTCTCCTCTCTCAATCTTTGCAACACAACCCTCAAATACCCCACATGCTCCTCCCTACTATGTGAATAGATCAAAATATCATCAATAAAGACCACAATAAAGGAATCAAGGTATTGTTTGAAGACTCTATTAATTAGGTCCATGAAGATGGCTGGTGCATTGGTCAACCCAAATGACATCACAACAAACTCATAATGACCATGTCTATTCTGAAAAGCTATCTTAGGAATATGACATTCGCTCACCATCACTTGATCATACCCGAATTGAATATCAATCTTAGAGAAATAGCTAGCCCCTTGCAATTGGTCAAACAAATCATCAATTCTTGTAAGGGGATACCTATTTTTGATGATGACCCTATTGAGTTGTCGGTAGTCGATACACATTCTAAGTGACCCATCCTTTTTCTTCACAAACAACACTAGAGTACCCCAAGATAATTGGCTAGGTCTAATAAATCTCTTCTCCAACAAATCTTTCAATTGCTCCCTTAACTCCTTCAACTCCGCCAGGGCCATATTGTAAGGGAAAATGGAGATAGGTTGAGTATCGGGAAGGAGATCTATGCCAAAATCTATTTTTCTTTTGGGAGGAACACCGGGAAGGTCATTTGGAAAGATATCAAAAAACTCATTTACAACTAAAATCGACTCTATAGAAGGGACTTTGGACTCCACATCTTTATCCCTCACAAAATGGTAAAAACACCCCTTAGAGATCAACTTATGGGCTTTAATGCATGAAATGTATCTACCCTTGACCACCACATCTTGACTTTCCCACTCAAGGACAAGTTCAATAGGAAATCAAAAATTAACCTTACGGGTTATACAATCAATAGAAGCATTCCATCCCAAGAATGACATCAAAATCTACTATGGCTAATTCAACAAGATCATAAGGCAACAACTTATGCAAAATATAAATAGGACAACTTATATAAAATTTCCAAGAAACAATACATGCAACAACTCGGGGGCAACATAGAACTTTTTAGCAACAAAAGGGGTAACAAAGGAATGAATAACACTCTGATCAATCAAAGCATACACATAAAAGTCAAAGATTTTCAATATACCGGTAATAACATCAGGAATCTCACCAATCCCTTGCCTCCCATATAGAGCATAAAATTAAATTGTGCCTTGGCGTACCACCTTAAGGACCACCTCTACCCAATGGAACTATATTAGCACCCTGGACTTTGCCACAGTTTCTTAGATAATCTACCTTCTTATGACCAAGCTCCTCACAACTAAAGCATGCATTAGAACCCTTCAAACAAGGGCCATTTTGACTCTTCCCATATCTAGGAAACTTATCCATAGGAGCCACACTACTAACACCTTGAGACCTAGGCACGTCATTGGCAAACCCTCTATTACTAGCATGAGAAGGCCCTTATCCTTGATGAAATCTAACATTCTTTTGGAACTTACCCTCAAAATAGGCCCTATTGGCCTCATGGCCCCTCCTCTTTCTCAACTTTTCCTCCTTCATTTGCTCAGCATATGTTATCAACTTAGATAAGTCCATGTCACCAATTAGCGAGGCAGACCGACATTCTTCACTCACCAAGTCGGAGACCCTCATTCCAAATTTATTAATCCAAGATCTAGGATTGACCACTAAATGAGGAGCATACTTTGAAAGTTGATTAAACTTAAGGGTATACACCCTCACTCTCATAGCACCTTGTTTTAGTTTAATAAACTCTACCTACTTTGCTTTCCTAAGCTCAAGTTGGAAAAATAGATTAAGGAAAACCAATTTGAACCCTTACGAAGGTATCAAATAACATTTCCCTTCTCCCACTTCCATTGATCACACCAAATTTTGGCTACCCTATGAGTTGTTAAGCTGCCAACTACGCCTTTTCATTGGGCCCAACATCCATGATATTTAAGATTTTATAGACCTCATCAATAAACTCTTATAGATCTTTATTTAAATTTGTCCCATAAAAACTAGAGGATTCATCCTCATGAAGTCCCTTACCCTAGCTCCAAGGGTAGTAGCATGAGGAGCTTGGGCCCTTTTATTGACTTGGTTGGACACAACTTGGGCAAGCATAGTGAGAGCATCTCGGAGCTTACCATTGTTAGGTTGTTCCTCGGGAGTTTGGGCCCTTCATACCTTTAGTATTTGGCATGATCTAGCATAGCAAAGAACAATCGTTAGGGGGAAAAACTTACCACAAGTCTATAGCATGACTTAGAACATCAAGAAGGGAAACATTTCCTAAAATGTCTCATAGCCTCGTATTCATAGTCATGGCGTGCTCCACAACCATAGATAGTACTCTAATCGATGTGGTGTGTTGAACTCTGAGAATCTATCAACATAGTGCTCTGATACCAAGTTAGTCATGACCCAAGCCTAGGGCCTAGACGTTACATGGTGAATAGTAAACTTGAAGGAACCCCAAATAAACCTCTTAACTTATCATTAGACATCATTGGTCGCAGAAGCATATATAACCATTAAAATGTAAGAATAGGGGAAAAGGGGCTAAGGGAAAAGCTTGCACAATATCATAGTCAAGAGACAAGAGTCAAACTCATATCAGACAACTCAATAGGGGAAAAGGGGCTAAGGGAAAAGCTTGCACAATATCATAGTCAAGAGACAAGAGTCAAACTCATATCATAGATACATGTCCAACAACCACCTCTACTATATAAATAAGAGCGGGGGCCAAGACAAAGCAATCGGGCTCACTCTCATAGTCAAATAAAACATAAAGAAGAGTGTCTCAATACATAATAAGAGAGCATAGACTAAGATCCACGAAGTGGAGGACTCAGCAACTAGCTTAAGTAGCACCATACTAGCCACATGGAGGAGGATGATCAACTTGAACTCCGTTTCCTATATGGTTATATCATTTAGGAAAGAAAATGCATTAGTACATTTGAATGTACTAAGTATGTAGGATGTAATACAACAAGAGATACACATCATAATCAAAATGCATAATAATAGGCAATAGAAATCATATAACAATATGACATGTATGATCAATGTTCAAATACAACATGTTCAAATAACTTATGCTCTAAAAGGATATCATATGTGTAAAATAGACCAACCTAGAATTCCAAAGTTCCAACCCCTTGGTAGGTTAGTAATGATGCCACCGCATCACTAAGGTGTTGAAGTACTAACCCTTCACTTGGTTGGTGATAATGCACCCCATTACCTAGGTATTGAAGTATAACCCTTCCCTCGGTTGGTGATAATGCTGCCCCATCACCTTGATGGAGAAGTACTACTTGTTAGAGAAGTACTAACCCTTCTCTCGGTTGGTGATAATGTTGCCCATCATATAGGTGTAGAAGTACTAACCCTTCACTTAGTTGGTGATAATTCTGCCCTATCACCTAGGAGGAGCAGTACTAACCCTTCCCTCAGTTGGTGATAATACCACCATATTGCCTATATAGAGAAGTACTAACCCCCATCAATTGATGAGTACAAACCCCCATCATAGTTAGTGATGATGCCGCCCCTTCACTAGGTGGAGAAGTACTAACCCTTCCCTCAGTTGATGAGTGCAAACCCCTATCTCGATTATCCAGGTTATTAGACCCTCCTCCTCGGATTGGGCATGATCTAATGCAACACTTTATATAGAGTATCTCATATACATAAGCTTATTTCATCATCATATAGTCAATTGTATCATATCTCATGCTTTGGACCTTCAACTCCCAAAGAAACCACATCCGGATATTTTGTCAAACATTTAGAGGGTGTCTAGTGCTAGTATAAAACCATGAAATATAGAGAGGAAATCATGCAAGAAAATACTTTGTAAAACCATCAAGCAATACCTTACAACAACCTCAAGCAATATACATCAAAACCCCTTCTCAAATCTTATAATAGATCAAAGATTTATAGCTCAAGACATAGCAAACTAGTAACAATTTCACATAGCTTTAACATAGTATGCAGTAAATTTCATAATAATCAAGACCTATTTGTAAATCAACTTTAAATTATGCAATTTGAGAAAAATGAGGCTTGGGTATCATGGGTTAAAGGAACCCATGAATGATTAGCTTAGAGATGAACTTGGTGAAGATTGGAGATGGACAGTTATTTCTTAAAGAAGAACCTTGAAAGAAAAACATAGTTTAGGATGAGGGTTTGGGACTTGAATTTGGGAGTGAAAATATGGCTAAGTGTTTGAGTTAGTCTTGGGAAATATTTTGGGTAATATGAGGCTGAAATTTTGCTAAGCATGGGTAAAAACACATTTGAGAACACTTAGGCCAAAGACTTAGAAGTCTTAGACCGAG